>VKOC01000924.1:0-149880 GCA_009364415.1 Spea multiplicata | reverse complement strand
GTGTGTGTGCGTGTGTGTAAGTATGTTCACTATGGTTTCGTACGTCTGTTACACAGCTGTTTTCCCAGGAAAAAAAAAACTCAGCAATGATTGCCACATGACAGGGGAATACAACCCTGATGAAAAGAGACAATTTTAGGATAAAACTTCAAACACAGAAACATACACAGTGTGCACTGGATAGTTTCATAGGTTAGGATGCAATCAGTAATGAACATGGAGAATTACTTGGTCCTACTTTAGTTTCTCTGCATACTATATAATCCTTAGTTCTGTATAATATAAAGAGCAGCATGCTGCAAATACAAATATCTGCACAATTTCCAGCAGATCCATTTAAGAAACTTTTGCTTAATTTAAAAGCTGGCTTTGCATAGTAAAGGATATACATTGTTGAGATTTTTTTTTCTTTAAGATTTCATCACTCAACTGAAAGACTGTCGTTTCAGATGCTTTGCCGAGCATTATAAGAATAAAAAAACGTAATTTGCACTTATTACCTTCAAATGTGTTTTTTTTAGTTTGAGGACAAGAAATGTTAGGGGAGCATCTATCAAGATGTTATCCCAAGAGACATATAAAATGGCAATAAAGAAATTGTCTGATAATATCACACTTATAATATTAATTATAATAATAATAATAATAATATTATATATTATTATTAATTATTATTTTCATTCAAATCTAAAAAATTAAAATGCATAATAGATTTAAGATCACCGAAGGGCTGCCATGGCTTATGGCCATAGACATTGCACTAGTTATTCAAGTTCTTAGCAGAAACACACCATAAATCCAATGAAGGCCTGTAGGAGCCATTTAGCCCATCGTATCTGCACTTTTTCTACCTATTGCATACACCCAACTTTCCAGGTGTCCAAAATCGAGAAACCTATGTCGGGGATGAGGGTGGAGGTGAGAAGGGCATGATTGGACCTTGGAGGGGTGTTCTCAGAAGCATGTGGTCAAGGCAGGATCACCTGCCCACTGTACCCAAAGCCACCTTGCGGCGATCAGCTTCAGAATGTCACAAGGTGGCCACACAGGAGCTGCAATGTGTGAATAAGATGGTGAATGTGGAAAGACCTCAACACATTTTGTAGTGCAGGAAAGCACCTCTAGCCTCACCTTCTTAGGACTGACAGAAGGGGGGCTCATGTGAACCTCTGGCCTCTTACATTTCAGTCTCATTAGGTTTAGATTAACACTTCTTTCCATCTCTTCACATACAATTGAATATAAAGTAATTATTACATTGTCTTTGTTCCCTGAAACCATTTGAAACATAAATTACCAGACATCTTTCATGTGGTTATCATCTTCCTGGAGTACAGTGGTATGTTTACGTTAGATTGGCTTTGTAGGCCTTGCTTTGGCCTGACCGCATGTGCATGCACTCTTTCGAAGTACAAGGCGTGCAAGTGGAATCTGTTTGCGAAGTGCAAGGCGTGACAGATATTGCATTGCATAGGGGCTGCACACAGACCTCCACGGTGAGATATCTTCATTTGAATTGGCCCACTGACTGGCAGCAAATTAGGGAGCATGATAGCCCAATAAGGCAAGCTACCCAAACTACCAAACTTGCTAGTTTGTGAATTGAGAGACCTAAAACCACAACTCTCCTGCAGACTATCCTTAAAACTCTCCCTGAGAGTGAGCAATAATAATCCCTAAGAAATTTCCATTCTACAACAACTGATTCATAGAATAGAGAACATTAAGATCTCACCCTCCACCTAGACAGCCCAGAATATGCACCTATATCATTTCTATATGCCATGGAAAGGTTTGCAACTGCTTTGAGGGGATTTGGAACGTACATGGATGAGACCAACCAAACCCACATCCACATAACTGATCTCATTTATAATAATTCTGTCTTGCTTCAATTATGCAGCTGAGTATCCTACTGATTACTCCCACATTCCTAGCTTCATTGCTTGCCAACATTTTAACTTTGTTGAAATAATAAGCTCCGATTCTCTTTCCTGATATGTATTTGTTATAACAGGGCCATCAGCTCTCTGTTCTGTTGATAGATTCTTAAATCCTGAGCGTACTATTCTGCACCTGTTGGCATTAAATTGCAATTTCCACACTCTGATCATTGCTCCAGTTTATTTAATCCTAATCCTTTTATTTATACCACCTGGAAGATCCACCCTGTTTGTGATATTTGTGTAAGGAGCCAAAAAAACTCAACATAATTTTATATTTCTACCAAGTTTTTTTTTTACCTCTTTCTCTACTTATCAAGTCTTTGACCTTATGCTTCTTCTAAATCCCTCATGCTGAATAGTTTTGAGTATATGGGAGTTCTGTTTATGTTATTTGTTTATGCAGTTTAAAAAGTGATCACTAAAACAACTAATGAAGACATGGGGTTTTGAATTTTTCCATTGAATCTGCACACAGTAGACATACAGTCTATCCTAGTGCAATAAAGTGACATAAAATAGTGCACATCCCTAATGTACAAACAGCAAGTGGATTTTCAACCTAAATTACTATATAAATATAAAACTAGTTAAAAAAATATTTATTTCCAACATTTTTGGTGCTAATCACTTTATATGCAAGTGCAGATGCTAAGTTTGATGAGTAAAGCTGCTTTATAATATCGCAGTGCCTTCTCCATTTGATGCAGAAAATTTCATACGTCAAAATGAAAAAAAATATTGTGTGATGAACAACAAACAAAAAATAATAACAACCAGAGGCATTCCTTTCTATACATCATTAGAGATTCTGTTAAAGAATCTCACTGTTCTTGTTAAGCTGTTTTTTTACACATAAACCTATGCACTCACTTTAAATTTTGGCATTGGGTTGGAAAAGCCCTATAGGTTATGTGACAGCTGCTACCAAACACTAATTCACCAACAGAAGCTATGCCATCATATGTGATTGGTACAAAGTCACACTCTGTCCACTTTAATAAACATAGAAACATAACGTTTAATGGCAGATAAGAATGCCTATATCCCTTGATATAATGGGCTGAAACCCCTGTCAGTCTATAGCATGCATGTTTAAATTCCCTTACTATATCAGAGTCCACCACTTCTGCTGGGAGACTGTTCCGTTTATCTACCACTCTCCCAGTAAAGTAGAACTTCCTTACATTACGTTTTAGACTATGAGCTCTTATTTTAGCATTTCTCCTTCTTTCAAATAAACTTGCCTCTTGTAATTTGTTAAATCCATTTAAATATTTAAATGTTTCTATTGCATCTCCACTTTGTCTTCTTTCCTGTCTTTCCTGATAATTTTTATCCTGGAACCTATTTACCATGTCAGTATTCTTCTGGAGACGGGTCTCCCGAACTAGACACAATACTAGGTGAGGTTCGGCCATCTGCCTCTTCCTTCTACTAATGCCTCTCGCTATAAAAACCCAGCACTCTGCTTGCTTTTTTTAAGGCTTTATTACATTGCCTTAAATTTAAGTCATCAGAAATAATTCCTGTTGCAGACCTTTGTATCATCTGCACAAAGACTGACCTTTTTTAATACCAAATTATTAAAAAGTATGACTCTGATCCCTGAGGTACCCCACTAGTAACAAATTCTGAACATCTGAATATACACCATTAACTACAACCTTCTGCCTCCCATCACTCAATGATTGGCTTATCCATTCAACTATGAATCCCATGAATTGGATGAAAAAGAAGCAAGAAGCTTAAAATTTTCCTCAAAAATACATAGTTTCACATTCACTCACGCTACCTTCACTGCCGACTACTTCTTCATCTTTTATCTTCTCCCTTGTCTTCTCTTCAATCTGCTATCTTCAATCTTTTTCGTCCGCATCTCCACGGACATAACCGGAACTTCGTCCAAAAAGGCGGCTCTTGAGCTCACGTCTTTCCCCCGATCCTTCAGTGGCGAAGAAGACCTCAGTGAAAGTAAACTCAGGGCAATACGTTGGTGCTTCCGGTGATATCCTCTCCCCAATCCTCCAATCAGGAGTGAGTAAGTCACCGAAAGCACCATCATTTTGCCCTAAGTTGAACTCAGGGCAATATGGTGGTTCTTCCAATGATGTCCTCTCAATGATCCTCCAATCAAGCTAGCCATGCATGAGGGTGGAGCTAGCCTCACAAGGGGCTTCCTTGGCTGTGTGATGGACGAGGCTAGCCCCAGATGACATTAAATGGATTAGGAGTGAAAGGGGATTGGGTAGGGAGTGGAAGTGGCTAAATGATACCCCTCTGCCCTGAAGAAAGAGAAGAGTGACCTAGAGAAGCATGGCTGTTGGTTCCCGCATGAAGAGGAAATTGTCCTTGCATTTTGGCTCTGTAGTGTCCTTGTGGGCAGGATTAGACTGATATGTCGATGGTGATTTTTCCTCTATAATGGCACAAGTGGGTAAAAACTTGAGAAGATCAAGAGTGGGGACACAGGTGTTGGGCAGGTTATAAAGTTGCTATCCGTTGACGGTTGAGTTGGTCTTACTCCTCTTTGCACGCTAATCTTTTAGATTCTCCTTATTCTGTAACTCAGTTGTGTGACTGATATATTACACAAGTTCTATTTGCTAGCATTAATATACCCATAATCATTTAGTGCTTTCACGTGCTCTGGAAACCAACAGCCAATGACAAATCATGGCTTATTCACTTAAACATGGAGGTGGTTTATACTATTTTTTGCTTTTGTAATGCATAGTGAGGCAAATTATGATTGCTTTAACTTCATCATGAAAAAAAATATATTTTTTCTATTAACAATTGAGTGTTCCCTACTGAATTTTCTAAAATGCACATTTTTTACAGACATTTTTTTTTGCATATTTTTGTGAACTGACCCATCTTCAACATGTTATTTATAATAATTCCTCTGACTTCTATTTCCCTGCAAAATTCTATATAATTTGTTTTAATAGAGCTACAGGAAAACAGGACTGTAAAATTGTTTGTTTTCTTTCAATCTTTTCAGTAACTTTTCCTTTGTGCGTTAAAATGGAAATAGTATTTTTGAATTCTCAAACAAAGTTGTAATCATCTTGAAGGCCATATTATCTGAAATAAAACACTACATTTGTGTAGGTGTAGCTAGTTATTGTGGAAAGGGGTGGACCATAAAAAAATCACATTTTGAATGATTCAGATATAAAACTTTTGGGATTTATAACCGGCGATTCCATAATATAATGCAATATAATTATAGATCATTAAAGCAATATGTGTTCATTATGTTAACACACACTAGCTATTTTCTTCTATGATAGAAGTGTCTGTTGTATCCGGAATTATGGTCTCATTGAATATCTTACAAAAACCTGAAAAAGAATAGTAAATGAAACGTAGAACTACATATAGTACGAGATGTGGCCTGTAGTACCTCAGGGTAAAAAAACCATCTTTAAGGTTGCTGGTCCACTTCAACAAAAATTTGATTTCAATCTATAGCATGTATTAAGCAAATAAAGTGGTGTAAAGCACACTGCCACTGGACTCGTGTTCTGTGGAGTGACGAGTTACGCTTCTCAGTTTGGCACTCTGATGGGTGAGTCTGGGTTTGGCGGGTGCCAGGAGAACGTTACCTGTCTGACTGCATTGTGCCAACTGTAAAGTTTGTAGGAGGGAAAATGGTATTGGGCTGATTTTCAGGGGTTGGGCCCCCTACTTCCAGTGAAGGGAAATCTTAAATCAGCATACCTAGACATTTCGGACAATGCTATGCTTCCAACTTTCTGGGAACACTTTGGGAAGTGTTATTCCAGCATGACTTTACAGTACACAAAGCAAGGTCCATAAAGCTATGGTTGGATTGTGGTTTGGTGTGGAAGAACTTGACCGTCCTGCACAGAGTCCTGACCTCAACCCCATCAAACACCTTTGTGATGAACTGGGGCAGAGATTGTGAGCCAGGCCTTCTTGTCCAATATCAGTGCCAGACCTCACAAATGGGATGAATAAATAGAAATTCATCCGGAAACACTCCAAAATCACATGGAAAGCCTTCCTAGAAGAGTGGAAGCTGTTATAGCCACAAAGAGGGACCAACTACACATTAATGTCTGTGTATTTAGAATGCAATGTCAAAAAAGTCCCTCTTGGTGTAATGGTCAGGTGTCCCAAAATAGTGTACATTGAATTCTACATTTAATGAATTCTGTAATGGAGCTTAGTCTGCTTATATGATTTGGTTGTGGTAATGTTCTTATCAAATGTGGATTCCAAGTGTTATTTGGCCATTCTATTGCTCCACTACTTCTATAATGTATGCTTTCCAACAAAGAAGGCCAGTACTTAAGAACCCAATTATGATAGCCTATTCATTAATGATTACAAGAACAACTCACAACATAATTGATTTCACCTAGTCTTGTTTAGTATGAAATTTAAGGACTTAACATAGTTCATCTTGCATGTGAAATGCATTGGGCACTGTTATTTAATTGAGCAGTTTCAGTGAGTTGACCAACTACCAACTTGGTGACTACTTGGGGTTGAGAACTTCCTTCAAGCTGACCTCCTGAGAAATCACCTTAATTTGCAAAAGCTGTAACATTCAAGCATTATTCTTCACCACACCCTAAAGTTGCAGGGAATGTCCCAGTTTTTACCCTAGAATTTGGCAGATAATAAACACAGTTAAACAATAATTTTAGTGGTTATAAGAACACAGCCTGTGCTGCGGTATTCAACTTTTAGAGGACCTGTATGATATTTGCCCTGTAAAAAAGACTACACATTTTCTTAATCACTCATGATAATTTGGGTTTGGGTACCAACTTTGCATTGTTAAATGGAAACCACCACCATTTTTCATGTATGTAGCATGTGCTCTAAGCAGGTTTTATGACTTGACGCAAGAAAGCATGACAATGTACATAACATTGTGCATGGGTGTTTGCCCAGTGTGATGTATATGTGATAAATCCTGTGTTCATTACAGTCATGAGTAGCTTTTCCTAGCTGGACTCCTAAGGGGCAGTACTAGCATGAGCTGAAATCAGAGGTGATGTACAGAAAGCTAAATTACCATCACCAATAAAGATACATTTTGCAATTTTTTCTACAATTTGTGGCTTTCCTTATGGAAGGATAGTGCCATAGTCCAATCTCCAAGAGGCTTCCAAGTTATGAGATCTTATCCCACCTTATGCTTACAATTTGTCTGTTGTAGAGAAAATAAAGACGAAAAGCAGATTTTTGTTTATATTCAAGAAATACTATGTTTTTCAATTATTCTTACTAATTATACCTGTTTCCTAAAAAAAAAATTAAAAAAACCCAAAAACACTTTTAGGCACTTTCTGATTTTCCGCAATGCGTTTCCAATGATTTTGTTAAAGTTATAAAGTGCAAGGAGTACTCTGTTATTTATATGTTAAGAGTAGTTCTTCCCAAGTTGGTTTTTAACCAAGCACTCAGAGCTGCACTTCAAATCCAGGCAAAGTGCATCAGAATATGATTGCATAATTTGGCACGGACTGAAGTACTTTAGAAAAAAGCAGATTTAATTGAGCATGCACGTGTTATCTTGTCAATCCAAGAGGAGGATATCCCTCTAGGTAAAACATATGCACATCACTAGCAATTTGACTACTTGGCTGGCCTTTCAAAATAGGAGTCCGACTCCTTTTGTTCTGTCAACTGAAACCTGCAGAACTAATGGCATGATTGTTACATGCCAGAGGAAAAAGGGGGAATCTCATTCTGTGTATGTATATATATATATATCAACTTTATCTATCTATCTATCTATCTATCTATTTATCTATCCATCTATCTATCAAGACATTTTGGCCAAACTGATAAGTACCTATGCAATATTGAAATGGACATCCTAAAACACTGCCTCTTTCTTACAATACTAGATGCCAAATATATATATATATATTAGACTTGTACATTCAGAGTCATACAAATTGCAAAGTTACAACATTTTTGTAAATTCAGCAGTTCATATGAAGCCAGAAAAATGAGGCCAGACTCCACATGAATCGAATGAAAATGAAGAAAAAAGCTCAGAAATTTTATCGGAAATACGCAGGCCCACATTCACTCACATACTCTCTCACCCTCTTATTCTGGTTAAGTCTCTCTCACCCTCTCTAAATGTTTCCCTACCTTCTCTGCCGACCACTTCCACTTCTGCCACATCTTCATCTTCTATCATCTCCCTTCTATTCTCTCTGCTATCTTCGATCTCCGTGGACATAGCACAGTGAGAAGAGAATTTCTGCCAAAATGGTAACGCGTGGAGTGGCGTCCTCTCCTCAATCTTCCAACTGGGGGAAAGGAGGTCACCGAAAGCGCCATCATTTTGTCCTAACTTGAACTAAGGGCAATATGGCAGCATGTTCGGTGACGTCCTCTCCTCCGTCCTTTAATTGGGGCAGAGGATGACATGAATATATATCTCTCTATATATATATCTATATATATATATACACACATATATATGCACAAACATTTTAATATTATATCAAACTTTACATTTTTTATATAATTTAATTTGGCTACATTTTCATGTATTTAATGGCTTCTAATCTAATCAGTATGTTTCATTCCTCTTTAAATTAATACAATTACTAGACTGCTCAAGATGGCCATGATTATTCATGTACTTTCTTCTCAGCCGAAGCGCTTAGTCATATGTTTCAGAACACTTTTAACTTCCAATTACAGGAGAAAGACAGAGACACATATTCCTCAAATGATATAAGCGTTTTGCATAATTAGTATACGTTACTATTCTCTCGAATTTCAGAACATAATCATTAATCTACAAATTATGCCAAATATTCTGTGATTATTCAAGTCAAATGGCTTTTCCTAATTTAGATAATGTAACCATTAAATACTGTAGGGAAAAGAGCAACAGGGTGGTAATTTTTCTTTTGTATAAACACTGCGTATCTGGTGAATAGTTACAAATTACTTTTCAAGTGCCTTGCTTGTTCTGAAAACATTTAACTTCATACTATCTACTGCAGCTATATAAAATAAGCCCTCTAGGGATGTTTTTTAAATAATGATGATTTTTTTTTTTTTAAACAAAAAGACAACTGGCATTTGCTAAATCATGCGCAAACACCTGTATTAATTGTGTTTCCTGTTCATGCGCTGCTTTTGTTTTCGTACAAGAATTCATCTCAGATGAGTTAACCTCGCTTTTAAAAAGGGCACCTGTCGTTTCTTTAGTGCTTATTGTAAATCAAAACACATTGAGCCTTTAAAGCATTGAAATAAAGAAGCGCTGACAAGAAGCTATACCGATGGGATTAAAGACTTTTTCACCACTTGAAATTTCAGAATAGAGGCTAACCGAGTCTAACGAAATTACAGGGATGGAGATATTTTCTAGAAATTCCACAGATGGGTGGCTGTTTCACTTCTTTAATAAACGAGGACATGGGGAGGACTATTAAGGCTTAAAGATAAAAGAAGAGACATCACCCATTTGGCCTGAGGCAACTAGGATTGTCCAAGACCTTTCCTACCTGTGATTTGATCCATCCTAGTTACTTAACAAACGTAAACTGCGACCGTGACAAATGAGAGGATAAGCAGTTTTTATTCATACTGTATATATATATATATATATATATATATATATATACACTGTGTTTGTTAAGGGCCTGCAAAGGAAGGTGAGCCTGGTCACAATTGTGTTAAACTTGTTTCTGCCTTTTCCAACGGAGGTTACCGATCTTTTTAATTTGTATTAAATGTTTTATTTGTTCAATTTTATTTGATTTTCCAATGAATGTACTACTCCCTCCCCCACTTTAATTTTTTATTCGTCTAATTAATGCCCTACTTCTCCCTCAACTGCAAATGTTTAGCCTAACATAATTACAGAATTCATATTATTATTATTATTATTTTATCATTTGTATTGTTTGTCATTCTGCCCAACAGTCCAGTTTTTGTCGGACAGTACCGATTGCCAAGCATTGTCCTACTGTCCTGGGTAGCTACCCCACTATGTGGCTTTTGCGGGCAGAGGGGATTAGGGGCCTGTTGAGGAGATCCTGACCAGCCCAGGGAGCTGTATGGAGGTCTGTGCCATTGCAGGACCCCCAATGCAGCTCCTGTGTGGCCACTTCAGAAGTTGTTACTAAGATTTATTTGTTTCTTAAGAGGATAGATTTTAATGTACCTGTATGTAACTGGTATACCTGCCTTTTTTCATGTAAACGTGATTGATGGCTAAAATTTACATCGGCTTGGGAACATCTTAAGATACGTCGCTCCTTAAATCTTTGCATAAAGGAAAACTGTCATAATTTTATTATTACCAAAATGCATGTTTCCAGAACAAACAGAAACACAAACTGAAAAGAAGCATGAATGATCTTTAGAACAGGAACCTATTATTTCTGGTTTTGATATTTAAGCTTGAAACACATAGCGGCTGTATTTTTGGCAGGGGTGGTTTGTCAGCTTGTGTTACACATTTCTTTGTATACCTTGCAGATTTCGGAATCAGTCACTAAAACTACTAAATCACTGGTGTCATACAATAAACCAGGGAAGAATATTTTGACAGTTGAAAACAATACTTGTCAAAAAAAAACTGTAGTGTTTTCAAGTTGGTATATTTTTAAAAGACTAATTAGCCCAAGAGCTTAATTCACATCAAACTAATATACAAATTAAGTTTTAGCTTGGGAGCGAGATGCCACTTCCAATGAGGATGTCCACTTGTGGAAGTCAAAACACAGGGATCTGCATTCTACATTCTACATTCACTTTATATTCTAAATGTCTACACACATTTAGACAAAGCTACAAAATTAACAGTGATATTGAAAAATAAAATATAAAACCATTAGTTTCCAATATTATTGTCATTTTTATTTCCCTTTGTATACTGTAATAATTTAACATATAAAGCTCATCGTTTTCATTATTGTAGTACAGTGGAAGAGATGGATTATGTTATACACATAATGAATTATCATGAAGAACAAGTTTTAGTCACTAAACTGTAAGTCTGCAGTCAAAGTCAAAGCTGGACTATAAACCCTTAAATTGAAATTGTTTGTAATGGGGTAGAAACCTGCAGACGTTCTGGTATTTATTCATTACCTAAAAATACAAAGACAGGGTGCTGGTGCTGAAAGGGTTAAACACACAAAAGAAGTGTCTCTTAATCCGCTCTCCTGTGTGTTCTTAAAGAAGAGATTCTTAGAAGGCTGTAGAAATATAGTAATGTCAGGCAATTCAATATTTATTTAATCTGGTATTTATTACCTACAACTATTCTACCAGTCCCATGAAGTTATTTCACCTCTTTTGGACCATCAATGGAAATAGAAGACAGCGTTCTAATCTGTGTAGATCACTTTAGGAAAATGCAACACTAAATATAAAATGCTATGGGGGTCCTATGACTTGGTTGTTAACCCCACTACCTTTGTGCATCTCTAAGCAGCTGGTTAAAGCACTGCAGCATGACATTATTTGTATATGTCTAGTACCTATTTGACAAAATCGTAAGCAGATAATTGTTCCCAGAAAAGACCCAAGTAGTTTTCTTTTAGAGTGCAATCCCAGTTTCTTTTCAATAGCTTAACATGTTCACCTACAATATATATATATATATATATATATATATATATATATAATATATATATATATATAGAGATATATATACATGCTTTAATAGCACATAATAAAAAAGTAAAAACAGATTTGTTGACTGGTTTCCCTTTTTTTTTTTTTTACGTAGATCCAGAAGAAAAAAAAAGAAAACAACTTATTTCAGTGCCCTTTTTATAAGTCTACAATTGCAGCCAAGAATTAGATTTAGATCCACGAGTATTATCAAAACCTTATATGTCAAATATTGTCCTTTCAAATTAACATTCTTTCTACTGTATCCTCCTTCACAACTTGTCTTAATAGTGCATTGAAGTAACATTATGAAATTATTGTTGCTAGAAGGATTTATTAGCATACCTTACAAAATAAATCACAAGTGCTATATGACATTTTTGCTAAAATGATTGATATTTTAAATATCAATGTGACAGAACACCTAAATTTATTGCAACTCTAATTAATCATATTTTCTGTAGACTAGTGACTTAAGCTTTGAAAAATGAACCGGTCTTGCAGGTCTTTCCGGATGAACCAAAACACAGAAGAGAACACGATGTGTTATAACAGACAGCCAGGCATCAGGAGGCATCATGTATGACTGATCACAGGAGAAAGTTACCATAAAGAATTTGTAAACAGTATCTGCGTTACGTGTCTTTAGTAGAAAATGGAAGGAATAAGCCATGTATAATTAGGCTATAGATAAGGAACAACAAGAGGAGGAGATGTAAAAGCCTCTGATGAAGAGAATAGAGATTGAAAAGGAAAGGATCCTTAATAAATCTTTATGGGAAGACACACATGAAAGGTATGCAACTAAGGTCTATGGTTGAAATTGATGCATATTAAATAATGTGAATTATTATCCTGTGCTTGGTAGACAGTCAATTTTCCTATTGCTTGTACCTGTAATAATCCATCTTTCTCAACGTGGTCAACAGATGCGCCTACAAGAAGCCCTAACAGAACTCGCAGATCCCAATGATTAGGTTTAATTGTGCTGTTACTGATTATATCTCAAACCCATGCCTCAACTGAAACAATAGTCCCCACAAGGGAGGTAATTAAATGTCCAGATTAAAACTAGGGAAATGCTACCAAGCCGAGCAATTTAACATTTCTTAAATACATTGAACTGATAAGGGTCACCAGACATGCGGAATGCTTCAGAATAGCTTTCTGTAAGATGTGTTTCCATGGCGACATGCGTGATCCACACTACAGTTACCATCATACCAAGACATTCAGTGTTTTAGGATGATGAACATAATAATCGAAAATCCATAGTGAGCTGTGAGCGTAGTGAGCTGTGAGCCGCAAAAATATGATCCCAAGAAAGTGGGGACATCAAAATGATTACACTAATGCAGGAGGAGCAATGGATTGAGTTCTTCAATTGAGAAGATTTGTCTTACAAGAATTATTGATTCCATTCATATTCTTGTCATAAACATTAATTAGAAATACTACTAAAGTGTAATTATTATGTACTGTATTGGTGGATATTCATCTCCAATTTCTATTGGATTAGGAAAAATGGAGCAGCGTAATGTTTTAATGCAAAAAGAGGAATCCAAAAAGAGGTCTTTGCCATGGGAAAATGTTTGCAACAGAATCCTTTAATAATCTTTTAATTCTAAATAGAGATTTTACAGTTACGGTTACGGCATTAGATCTTGAGTATCCTCTGGATGTTACCCTTTAATTTCTGTAGATGAGCACCTTCAATAAAATGAGTCTGACTATATAGCTATGGGCAGGTAGGAGACAGACAGCTATCACTAGAAAGAATCCAGACAGTAATAAAGATTAAGATTAGAATAAAATGTTTAAGTGGAGAATGTTAAAGGACAGCACGGTAATGTTGTAATTATCCATTGCTAATGGATTACACATTTCCCCATGTAAAGCATTGTTCTTATATTGTGAACAGATTTGGGTTTTTTTTCATGGATATAAACTTATAGTTTTCATTATATCATTATTATCACATTATCACTTTGACATGAAAGAAAACAAATAATCGCAATGGACTTTCTACGAATATTTGACAGATGTTTTTGTTGTTTTAATTGAAAAGGACTCATACTCCGAATTTAAAGGTTAGTGGTTGGGAGCAGTTTGGTTTTAAAAAATCAAGAGAGTTTTGTGAGTTTGTAATTTGGGACTTTTTTATTGTAGTGAAGGGTTTTGGGCTAAATATGGAGGTTAATGATAAATAGCAGGGATTATGACTAAGGGTTAGTGATGAGAGTGAATTTTGCTTGATGGTCGATTCATAAGGTCCCAATACCTACAAATAGAACCATACCAAATGACCGGTTTCTTTTAAGGACATGTTTGCAATGATAACAATAAAAGAACATTAGTATCCTTACAGAGTGAGACATCTGATATTAGCATACATGGGATATTAAAAAAAATCTAGTTTTTTGTTTAGAAAATCATGACTGTGTGCATAAAGTTAAGTTGGATGTTGCAAAATTTAAATGTATTAACAAATGTGAGGAACATTTGAACGTCAGCTAGTAAAAAAGGGCATTTCTGACAATAAGTTACAAACGATTTTGTTTCTCTGCAACCGGACAAAATTAAAATATTTTTAAGCAATAATTTCAGTTCTAAAACTATATTATAGTTTGATTATCAGCATAGAGTTGAAATGGAAAAGGGCAGATTTCCTAGTTTAAGTAGAAGGTATCACGGCGCCATTCCTAAATGGTCTTCTTGGTTGATGGCAAATGTTCACTGTTTACCTATGCAAAATTTCTCATGCAAATACTTCTTGAAGCCAAAAATAGATTCTGGCTTGGGGCAGAGTAGCAGAAATAGCTTTAAAGGTGTCAGGGTAGCAAAGTCTGTAGAACAGATAAAGGTTAAGGTGGCAGCAATATCAAAGTTTGGTTCACCAAAAAGGGTCAAGACACGAGGGAAAGGTATCACAGACAAGGTCATGTGTGATTTATTACTCGCTCATCTGGTTGCACATTATGTTGCAACATTCGGAGTCATTGCTCTTCATTGACAGTTTGAATAAAATGAAAATACATTCTTTTAAAACAAAAATATTGCCAGTTTGACTAGTTAATACATTTAAATTAAAGCTCTGTTTTTGATTTTGTAAAACAATCAGTAATAGTGTATAAAAGGAACGAGTACTCCCTTATAAACTGCAATAATAAAATTATGTTTAAAAATAAATCTATTCTTATCTTGCACCAGAACCAAACCAAAAATGGAAATCCAGCAGGTCTAAAGAAACGGCAAAATTAAAAATAAAAAAATAAAAAACACATTTGTTTTGTGCTCTTTGTCAACACATTCTTAAAGCTAAACCATATTTGGTTTAGGACTCAAATAGTTAACATAGACAGGGTAACATATCTGGGTTCCATTTTTTTTTTGAAATGCTGCCAAAATATTCTACAGGGACAAAGCTTTACAGATAAACTCAGGTGCACCAGATCATGCATATAAACAAACAGCTTTGAAAAGTTCGACACTGTCTCACGTCTACGCAGGCAAATCTTTTTTTTTTCCAATAATTATCATAATGATCCACCACAAGGCACCTATTTGTAACCCTTCTAAGACTTTGCATCTGGGCTTTAGTTAAGCTACATAGTAGATGTGCCTTCCATGCATTGGTAGATACATTTCCTCAGGGCAACTGCTTATTTGAACAGCTGCTCCGAAAGCACAAAGCGACTTGTGATCTTAGCCATGTCTGGATAGTGTGGGCATCTAGATTTTCTCTTAGGTTAGCACATGACCAACCTGTTTTCCTTACTGGGAATAATTTTTTAAAATTAAAGGTCACTGCTGTACCTCAACCTGCCAAGGCTCTGCTACGTAGGTCAACACAATAGTTAATGGGTCAGATCATTTTGTATTGAGTGTCAGGGCTGGTGTTGCTGAAAGTATCTGTCATTTGTCAATGTTCTTGTTTTCCTCCATTGAACTTCAAGAGCCACAAATGTCTATGTTAGGGAGCGATCATATATCAAAGTTTACTATGTAGGTGATGAAATGTAAGAAAATAAAACAATAATGTAGTATTTCAGTTTTTAGTTATGAATTAAGAGAGGCACATGTTGCTTTAGGCATGTATACCTGCACAGAATGTATTATTGTAATCCATACAATGCAACTATTTTATTATAATAATTTATTAAGAACCTATTTTTCTTTCATTCAGCTTTTTATGTTGTAGGTCCATATTTTATCAGTTTATTAATCACATAAATATTTTTTTCTATAAAAAAAGCTCACAAAAGCTCACTTGTATTTTGATTATCTGGAAAAATACTTAACCATGTGTCTTTTGATGTTTGTTTTTTTTTAGGGAGAAGCCTTAAATACTCAAGTATGATCTAATAAGAGTTTTTCTATGCCAGACCACAACAACTTAAGGCCTAAAGAGAGAAAATATACTGCTTTTGGTAAATAAATAATTATATGTGAAGGATTCACCTTTTAACTGTACCTAGGCACAACACATAAGAAAAATAAGCACTTCTCACATTTCCCTTGTAACAGGCCCATATACGTTATGTACTGTCCCTAGGTGAACAGGCTTCATAACAATCTCACCCTGCACTGCACCCAGATATGACATCATATGCCGGCACTCAGCATAGAGGACAACAGTATCAGAAGTGTGGGGGGGCGCTGGGGCATTGACCTTGGTCGGGCACAGGGCAGCACCCAGCCAAGATATACAGATATGAAATTTGGCCACAAAAAGTTGTTCTTCACCAATATAAATGGCAATACTATTTATCAAGTGCTAGTAGCACACTAGATATTTCTTTTTTATTTCAAGGATATGGGTGTTTATTATGTTTGATAAACCTGTTTCCAAGAAAATATATCATTCTAGATTCTAATGACATTAAGCCTAAATTGAAATCAGTGATGCCCCAAGTAGGAATTAGAGTGCTATAGAACAATACAGATAAAAAAACCTAATTCTGATGAGCACCACGATGACCTTCTGGGCTTAGGAAGAAATTAAACCACAGTCTCTAAAAATTATAATTTAAATGATTTATTCAGCAAATATCTTCGAGCAATGGTGGACATCTGTGTAGGTTCAGAAAATGAAATCCAAAGGTTCCATATTTCAAATAAGCATGTTACAGTTTGCCAAAGTCATTTCAGCCATGACAATTTCCCCTCATCCAATACATAACCTCTCGGAAGTATACGTTAAGTAACCATTTATATAGTGTAGTTATAACCCTCTACTAGAATAACATCATCTAATGCATTCTGATTGCTAGATGAACAGCTGATGCTCAAAATACAACTATTTATTAACACAGCTACCTTCTAAAATAATTAGGGAAAATGTAATGACTATGACTCAAAAAACAGCCAGTATGTTCTAGAACTATTAATATTTACTAAGGAATCTGGTGTGTTTATGTGATAAATCCTTAATCTATGTACTGCCTCCTTTGGGTCTAAAGAAAAATACTTGTCATTAACAGGCTGAACCTCCACTAAAGAGAACCCTACAAACAAATCTTTTTTCTTAGTGTCTCTTCTGAATCCATTAACATAAAAAGAGATACCCTAAGTGTGGCTGCCTTTTATAAATAAAAAGTTGCTTTTAAGGCCACTTCATCCAAGAAGAATGAAAGTAACTGTACTAAGCCCATTTGAAATCTTAGTTTTGCTGCGTGTACTGTTGATGCAAGGGCTAACAACTAAAAAGATATTATATTCAAAATGAAAATACCGGTAGATCATATCATTTCTGTTAATCAGGAAAGTCGTTGTGAGAACTTAACTTCAGCGCTGACGCCTTTGGGTGTAAATACGCATTTTTAGTACATGTAATTAAATGGCAGTTCCCTTCACTAATGCCAAACCTACATCATCGTAGGCTAATTATCAGCTTCTATACTTCTTTTTTACATTCCCTTTCTTATGACTGCTTCCCTGCTGTCTTGCAATTGTCTATCTTTCAGAGGCAACTCTTGAGCACAATCCATGTCTGTAATTACTTCCAGTAAAGATATTTCAACCAGTAATCAGTTCGATTTACTGAGGCCTCTTGGAGTCAACGGATCACTCGTACTTTCCATGTAAAACAAAAAAAAGAACAAAAACATCCTTAAAAGCAGGCAACAGAGAATAGTTTTACTTTATTGCTTTCTTATTGAGTCATCTTCTTGAATTCCTCCAGGACTATTATGATATGTGAAAACAATTTCATTACATGCAAAAAATCCCAACATTTTCAAATTCATTTTTATTGTTACTACACATTTAAACTACAACATCAGTTTGTTTCTAAACTAAGTGTCACTGTGTGCTTTTTAAGAATTTAACTCCATACATAATAATAATTTTACAAAACTAAAACATAGAACCACGTAGCAATGAAACGTCTACAAGTCTAATACTTATTGCCTTGCTTGAGCTACTCTAGTGGCTGATCATGCTAGGTTCAGCTAATTAAACATTGGTACTCACCTAGGATCTGTTTTTTTTTTTTAATATAATGGGGGTTTGGTAATCCTATATGTTCTATGTGTGGGTGCAGGTGATGTTATAACACGTTGGGAGGCTACAGGAACTCTTTGAATGAATAAAGCCATTGTTGACAGCTTATCAGAATTCAGAATGTATAGGATTTCTCCTATGACTATCCTCTGCACTGTAAGAAAAGATATTACTAAACACCAATGTATGATTGTTGGAAACCAACAGCATATGTCATCTATGCGGGTGTATTAGCAACCATAACTAGTACTTTATGATGGCTACCCATTACAAAACTGGTAAACTTGACTTCAGTGGAAGTGAAAAGTATTGGGTGCAGGGTACTTGGATGGACCTGTATTATTCTAGAGCAGATAAGTTATAAGGTCAGGTAAGAGATGATTAGATTAGCATAAGGTTATTTTCTAAGACAAGTTTTCTTTCTCCATGGAAATATTGTAACTCAGTGATGTTTATAATGAGCGTATGGCTGAATTACACGCTTCATCTATTGTGTAATTGGTTTGTCCTCTTTCTGTCCTATTTTAGAACACAAATCTAGGACATTTTCTATGAATTTCTAAACGGCGTATAGAATGACTGAAAATGACCAACGAATCAGACACAGTTTGGCAGATTGTATTTCTTCTGCTTCAATGATAAGATATACAATATTTAAATGTTTATAAGACTTTTAGGTGTTAAAAAAACAAAACTTAATATTTGCATATGTCTGTTCTAACCAATCACATAGCAGTATTCAAATTGTTTGATGATATATACCATATCCAGTTTCAGTTGAGGCAGTTGTAATTGGGTAGTCTCTCTGTGAGCAATACTTATTTACACATCTCTACTGTTTTTAACCTGTAATAAACCTACACCAGTTTACCCACAAGTGGTACCTGAGTCTTATTACATACGCCTCATTAGCATAAAAGCAAAATATTACAAAAATCACATGCATTAATGTGGGGTATTTTAGAAAATGTCTTTAAAAAGTTAGGTAAGGGGTCATCGGAATCATTTTTCTTTCTATGACTTGTATTCAATTACCAAGAGAGCTAAAATAAATTGACCTGAATATCAAATTAAAATGTAATAAGACTGGCATCTCTGTTTAAGGTCTAATGTGAAGATTTGTGAGTTCAACGAACATGCACATAGAGCTTCTTTTACACAAATAGCCAACTTCATAAGAATATTTTTATACTGGTTCTGAGAGTAATCAGAATCTTTTTTTATAAAAAAAAATTGAGATCGCACATAAGACTATCGATACTAATAATACCAGGCCTTATGATAGAACACCAGTGTTTTTATAATATAAAGTTTTTGCAAGTTGATGTAGGACTTCTTTTGTATGATTTTGTGTAGAGGCCAAGGTGTGTGGACAGTTCAATCCAATACAGAAACAAATTTGATCTTGAAAACAAAAATGTGCCCCCCACCAAGGCCAGTGTCCTCCCAATGACTTCCTGCAGCCTCCTATTAAAAATATCCAAGCTGGCTCCGCCCCAGGTCTGGCAACTCACCTTCTCTGTCCACTCATCTTTTTTCGTTAATGCTTTGCAACCACTCCTTCTTCTTCTAGGTAGGCCTCGCTCAGTGCTGGTGTTCTCACAGACTGCTCCTGCTTCACCAGACCTGTGATCCCCAATATCTGTCACACTCCTCCATCTTCTGGTCCAAACGTGCCGCAACGAACTGGATCTCAGCCTGGAACGAGGCCTTGACCTCACGGTCCTCCTCCTGCTTTTCCCTACAGCATCCCCAAGCTCTCCTATTGGTGTCATTTCTTTGGAGATCACCTGTGCCCTCTCCAGAAGATCCTTCATCCATGCTTCCCTCATCAGCACTTCCATCTGCCTGGATGGCCATTTATGTTCTTCTCTTCTTTCCTAGCAGTAAAAAAGTATGAAGTGTCTGTCCTGAAGTTCTAGGCAGAAAAAGAGGTAGGAGTGCCCTCATCCTCACCTTATAACCCTTTTCCTGCAACAATGTTGGACTCCACTCTCTATTGAAGGCCTTGGTTGGCATGACCTCCCTGTCACCAGGGCTAGCAATCATATTCCTTTCCCAATAGTCCAGGGGGCCCCTGACAGCCTACTAAAAGGTAAAAAAATAAAATTCAAACCATTTTGGTGGATTTTTTTCAGAACCGTGGAACTACTCTGACAATGATACATAATTCTTGTGTAGCTGTGGGGCAGGAAGTAATACAATGATAATACAATGATAAACAGAAAGTGAAAAAAATAGGTTACAGGAAGTGTTAGTATATGCAAATGTACAATAGAATTAAAGTCCTAAAGGCATTCAGGAAAATAAAAAAATAGATATAGCTAACAATGATGTAAGGATAACATTCTCTTCCAAATACGGAACCCAATGTGCAAATGAATAATTAAAAGCATCAAACATAATATGTACTTATGCTGTGCTGTGAAAGGATACCAATCTCAGTGGATATGTGTAAGGCAATAACAGTTTAGACCTCTTTGTAAGAAAAGCCCAGTCAAAAAAGAAGAAATGAACAACATATCCATGTAGGTGGTTCAGAGCATCATCTGTTCAAATACATAGGAACGTGACAATTAAAAACAGTCCCTCTTACACAATTATCAGTTCTGGCTCACAGAAATCCCAAGACTATGTGAGTAGTACTGTTTGTAGAACAAGGTAGGTGATTTTTTTTGCTGGAAATGTCACATTGATTATTTTCATTCCAATTATATAAGTCTTTGGAAACTGAATACATTTATAGTTCATATCCATACATCCTTACAGATGTAATTGCTTAAACTTATGTAGAGAGAGCTTCTGATATAAGAACAAAAATGATGTATCTAAACAAAATATGAATACATTTATAAATATGAATAAAAGAAGGAAGAATGTTTTATTTTTAAGTAATGCTAATTGTTCTTCCTTAACCTTAAAACATTTATTACTGTATAATTTAGAGTTTACCATTTGACAAACAGACAATGCTTTCTAAACTCTTAGTTGATGATGTAGATATTAAGCTTAACCCTTTAAAGTGGAAAATCATAAATGAAAATGTGGGTGTTACAGAGGTTTAAATTCCAGGACAAGTATTTATCCATGTATAAAAAGAGTATTTATCCATGTATAAAAAGAGGTCACTAAATGAGAATACATATATCAGAAGGGTGTAAATAAGTCAACGTTACAAAAAATATGCAGCTTACAATAAGTATGAAAGCCAAGTTATGACTGGAGTCTCAAGAAACATATCTACTGTATATTAACCTGTCTCGAACATCTCTCTAGTTAAAACCATGTGAATTATTGTTTGTCTTGATGTTTAATAGTAAGATGAGGAACCCTACATTTTGATATGTTTATATTTCTATTTTCTAACCTACTGTAATTACTGGCATCTTTTCTTATCACAAGTAATACGTTAAGTGATTAAAAACAACGATGGCCTTAGTAGAATGTTTGTATTGTTAGAGGTCAATAAAAACACTTCTGATAATTGAGAAAGTATGTAGAACCTTAAAATTGTATTAATGTATTTTTCCGACTGGATGCCCTACTTACTATCAATTTCAGATTATTTAAGTGCTTTGTGGAACTCAAATTAAGGGTATACTTTCTAATGGTCTCTCTGTGGGAAATAAGTCTTACTGTACCCAGTGACATATTTAAGGGGGTCAGTTCTCTATGACATCAAATCTGAGCACTCTGCATTATGTGGCACTGACATCCTTCTATATAACTTCCTTCTATATAACCTTCTATATAACTTCCAGGGAGATCTTTGATCACTCAATCCATTTTATTAAGTGTATGGTGTACTAGGAGGGCTGCTGCCCCTACGGGCCTGTCCCCCTAGGCCTACACAAGGATATGCCACTGACTGTACATCATTCATACACTGGTGTCTGTCCTATTTAAGCCACCTAAAACAAAAAATTCCCTCCTTTTGCCATTTAATATGTTAGAGGTACCTTGAGGCATAAAAAAAAACATTCTTCATTAATTAAAATTATAGTAGAATAATAAACAAGATCATGTTGCTGATTATGGTCAATATAAGTACAGTAACTAAAATAACTGTCAGCCACAATACAGAAAACATACATCCCAAGGAAAGAACACATAGCAGGGATACTCTGTGGACAAGGATGGAGGAATCACTTAAAGGAGCAGTTAAAGAGACCATTGAGCCGCCACCACCATGTTTTTTTAAGGCCATGTGTAGACTGTGTAGTGCAATAGGTAAGATAAAATCCTCTGTGCCGTTGCAACCTTATTCTTTTTTTGTTTATCAACTGAACCCCAGTGAGTGCTGTAGTAATAACAAGTGTACAAAAAACATGTCAACTCCACTTTCTGGAGTAACGCTATGAATATATGTGTACCTGCAATTCCCTTTTTATGTTTTTAACAGTGTGGAAAATGCACACCTCTCACTCTTTAATCTTCATCATTTCCATATTGAGTACAGTAATTTTTGAACTCTTAGCCTCTCATCTCATACCTTTCATTCCCAACAAAATGCCATTGTATGCTACTTTCACTGAACTGCTTCTCCTCACTCCCTGGCAGAACCTCCAGCTTTGAAAACTCTACTTTCTATCCTTCTTCACTCTTATAGTAATGTTTTATGAAGGCTTCCTCTATTTATTTAAGACCTATAATTACAAATGCAATTACATGTTATTGGTAAACTAGTACAATTTTGTACGAGATGCATATATATAAATATGGCTACATAAATTGTATGAGTGGAAATTTTCCCCTGGGCTGCTCTTCATCTTATGAGTATTAATGTTTGGGTTGCGAGGCATCGCCTGATGGTCTAAGTTCAGAAAATATAGCAGAATTTCTGTATGGTAAAAAGTAGCCTGTATCATTGTACCCATACAAATGAATAAACTTTGAATTGCCCGATGTAATTTTAAATTGCTATGCTTGATATGTGATGACAAGTTGAATTGACTGCAACAGACATGCTGTATTGTAAAACCCGGAGGTTTTTTTTTTACTTTATAACTTCTACTTTGATTAAGATGGACATACAGCAAATCTGCAAATTCATTAACTGAGCCTTCTGTAATTTTGTTGCTTTGGCAAATAATCATTCCATTTGACAAATACTAAAGTCATGCAACGTCCAAAGTAAAAGGGGGAAGTGTACTTCATAGAAGGATGTTAGAACAAGAGGTCATTGTCTAATACTATAGGGTCACAGTCTTAGTGTAAGAACTCATAGGTGGTCTGGACTTGTGAGAGGGAGTACACTGTGTGCAAAGGGGTCATGGTAGTAGGCATCAAGTACAATGATATGTGTAAGCAATATGTGCAGGATCCATGCAGGCTAAGATATTGTGCTGCCTGGGTCTGAGGATGAAATGCTGAACCCCCCCATAACTATGCCCACCAAAATCAAGCTCATATCTATGATTATGTTATATCCCTGGTAAATAAATTCACTCTCTTATGTGCTCTCTCACACTCTCACTCATGCTCTCCAGCAATTACTCTCCACCGACTGCTTTTGTGTTCCTGTCCATGCTCACACACACATACCCGCACACACATTCACATGCATTCACATCTAATGTCACACACACATACACATCCATGATCATACACAGACATACATGCTCACATATAAGCATGCAACCATGCACACACACATAAACCCTGGTAACTCACATATACACTGGCACACATTTTTACACACACTATCACATTTGCTCAGACTTTAATACCCCCCCCACACACACACACACTTACACATATACATCCATAATCACACATACAAATCCATGCTCACTCACCAACTTTTAAGTGGACAAGAGGCCAGAATAATGCAGATAGATTCATGGAGAAAGAGCAGTGCAGAAATGCTTCTTTTTCTATACAAATCTATCCAGAAAGAACACGTTTTAGGACGTCAAATTGCTGCAGTAGTGCCTGGGACCCATGGACCAACTGGGACAAATGTTAGGCCTAGCTCTGGATTCATATTCAGGCCTGGTCCAATGGTACAGGTGCCGAGGCAGATGCAGGTGGCAAGCAGGCGTGGCACACCACAGTAAAGGACAGGGATTCAGGCAAACATAAAATAATAAACAAAGAAGAAATATGGGTGAGCTGTAGGACCTGATCATATGGCCATAAGATTGAAGCTAGCCCCCAATTTACGATACGTCTCATTAGGCTACTTACACCAGCCCTAAACTAAAATACAGAACACCAAAACTAAAACAGGAGAAAAAAGAACCAAGGTTCTTACCTGTAGCATGTATGAACCAAACATAAGTACAGGGTGGGACAGGTTAAATACAAGAAACTGAGATACATAAACTAAGGTAGACATACAGAGGGCTGGATACACACTACTGTGGCAGCCCACAAGTCGCGGCGCCTAACACTTAAAAGAAATGTAAGGGAGCTTTACTTCATTGAGTGAGTGGTAGATAACTGGAACAGCTTTCAAGTAGAAGTTGTAGAGGTTAGTAGAGAATGACAGAATGTAAAGATGCATGGGATAGGCGTATAGCTATCAAAAACATAAGACAAGAACAGGGACCAAATAAGATTTATGGTCTTTACAAAGGGAAAAATGGGAGGACTAGATGGGATCGATGATTCTATTCAAGCATCCAATTCTATGTTTCTAGGTAAGCCAATGCTTCTCTACATTATTGTACAAGGGGCCATTGGCCTTCTATAATTTTTAAATTCCTTTGTTGTCATTCACCATACTTGTTTTTCTCTTAGAAATGAACATCAGAGATAAAAAGTGTGCTCCTTAGCAACCGTAACCATGTGAAACTGTCATCTGTGTTCCATCTACAATGTATTCTCCATCCCCCTTCTCATGAATACTGCAAAAAGTCACCTGCAGCCTTCATAGGCAACAAATTATTTCTTCATTCAGTATGCATCTCCTGTATCCAGTGTCACTCAGCTTTAGGTTATTATAATAAAGATCATAATTGCAGCTAACTATCAAAGTGACTTTTGTACGCTTGACATTTCCCTATGTGCTTGTTGAAGACGAACTCTTTGGATGTTTTTGGTCCGTTAGTGTTAAGTACGACTGGTCTTATAAAACATAAATAATGATATTTTATAAAATGTTCTTGTTTTATAGTATGCACTTCTCTTGTAACTAATAATCATAATGCGCCACTGACTGTACCAGCCAGGTTTCTTGTAAAGCAGGAGTAGATTTTAGAAACTATGGCTAGAAGTCACAGTCACTCATGCTCGTAATTCACATTGCAATCTCATGTGAAACAAGGGCACTATATTTCAATAGTTTCACAGCCAATATGTACATGATAGTACATTTACAGGGGAACATCTGTGACTGGGTCACAAATCCAGTGGCAAATCACTAGAGGTCTAGCGGAAGAGTAAGGTGACGAGTTCTCTCTTCTTGCTCTCCCCATATGGCCCACACATTACTCCCTTTATCTCGGTATATACAGTATGTGAAGATGGATTTATGCTAATGAGCATGCAGATCTCCTACTAAAAGGTAAAAATGAACACATTAAACACGGTGTTTATAGAACACCTACAAGTTCCCTCAGCACTCAGCATTCTAAATATATGACAGTATATTTGTCAAAAAGACACATGTAGTAGTATTGATTCCAAACTAGTAAGTAATAAACAATCTTTAAACTCTAAAGACTGCATTGTACTTTGTGTCAACATCAGGGCTATATTTGAGTTAACTCTCATAGGGTTCCAGTGCCAAGATACTCTGCCTTGAAGAAGGGTAAACAGATACCTGGTCATAATTCTTGGGTTTTCACCCAAAACAATCCCAATTCAAGCCATTTTAGGGTTTCATGCACAGTGTTCAAGGTACTGTCAAAAAAACATATAATGTGAATGGTCCGGAATTAGAAGAGATTACTGCCAGCTTCTGTAGATCTGTGTAAAATCATAAAACAAAAAGATCAGACAGGAGGCAAACCTTCATTATGGTGAGGAGCCATGGTGTAGGGGAGGAATGGGTGCCTAAGGGTGGTAACATAGAAAGGGTGTGTGTGTAGTGAGTAAAATCACAAAATGAGAGGGAGCGGCAAGTAAGCACAATCAACTGAAATTATTTGACAAGTGCCAGTAAGGATTAAAATATATGCATCATATACTATATATATATATATATACTACTATTATATATATATACCTATACTAATTATATATATATATATATTATTACATATATATATAAAATAAAAAATACATAAAATAACCAAGCAGAAATACATATACATATCATAATCCCATAGCAAATCCTGCTAAAATGTGTCTACAGTTTGCAAAATCCACACTTTACTTTCTTGCATGTGACTCATGAGAAACATGACATTATGAATAGGAAATTGCATTTCCCACTGGCGTGGGACTTTCATCTGCCGCACCAGCCATGTCATCAGCCTTGCCTGTCTAGCTTTCATTGTAAAGGTGTCTAAACGGTATAGAATGCTTGATCTGAAGTTACCCCTCAAATTATGTGACCAGACTTTTAAGGATCTGGAAGAGCATTCATTTAATGCAGTGGATATATGAATATTCTATATGGCGATAGCACTTACCAAAGTCTTATTCCATACAGATAAAACATCTGCCATTTTATTCTTTCAGCTGAAGGTTTCATCACATCAACCCAACACAAAAACGTTTAAGAAACATCTTCAGTTTCTATGGCAGCAACTTATTAGTGTCAGTCTTGGTTTCACATGACAATTAAGTGTTCTTGGCAAACTTTTACATGATTAAAGAAATATTTCTGGAACAGTGTTGAGGATTCTCCAATTTAATTGAGCAGAATAAGTGGATCACCACATTTCATATAAAAATAATATACTACACTAATATACAAAACACTTGAGAAAGTGAATATGTCATAGCCATCTTTATCAAACTCATCAGTCCAACTCTAGAAATGACATATAACAGGGGTGTTCTTAAAGTGCATAATGGGCAAATCAGATTAACCCAACAAAGCAACTTTTTATCGTTGAGTAACATGTAAACATAAACTGGAGCTATCCCTATTTCATCAAGAGTTATAAATGTCTAAGTCTAATTAAAAAAATATTTGTATTTGTAACTTCGGAAGTAGAGTTCATTGAGATATTGACATGGCTTTATATTATCTATGTTATTATTTTTACATGAAATATAGTGACAAATGCAGCATTTGATTAAAATGTCACCAGGGTAGACTGACATTTTATCCACTGTCTGACAAAGTTACCAATTGGTAATTCTGTAATATCCCAAGTGTATATTAAGAGAGGCTCACGTCATATAAACTGGCATTTACGGCAATTGCTATGATTTCATGAAAAGGGCATTTATATTTTCTCCAACACTTTTGCAATGGTTGTAGAAAGGGCATACATTTTAAACATCAACATCTGTCCTTAAACCTAATACAGTTTAAAATATGCATTTTTTAGATACTTGCATATTTTGGAAGGTAAACTCTTGCGAAGAGAGCTTTCTACATCTTTTGTCTCTTTTAAGAAATATAGTCATAATGTATTCTCTGATGTCATTGATTATACAAACAAAGCTCGAGTTATCATAGAAGCATTTGCTATATCAAATGTACATAATTTCCAGGAGCCACCATAAACGGTGATCTAGAATGCTTACAAATGTAAAATGAACCTCAATTTCCCATTATTTAGTAGAGAGGTCAAGGGGCAATATGCTTAGCTGTTTGTCAGCAAAACATGGAACCTGAGTCCTTTCTGATCATTACAAAAGCATATTCTTGTTTCAAAATACCATAAGGGGCAGATATACATTATTTGAGATCCCAAAAATCAGGCTCTAAAGTGAAGAAACACTGCTATTAAAATTGATACCCAGTTAAAGCATACCGATATTGCAATAATAATATGCCTGTGAACAATATGGAGAAAACATTTCATTCCTGAGCTGTGGAAAAAAAAGATTAAGTGATTTGCCAGAGGGGACACAGGATTGAGACACGAAGACTGAAGCTGTGGTTAGGCTTGTTAGCTTCAAAGGCAGTGTTCCTACTACTAATCTGTTATGTACCTCTGTGGCATTTTGTTATGATTTCACCTTTCTTGGTTGATGGGATAAACATTTTTTTCATGCTAAAACTAGAAATGTATATTCCCTGCCTGTGTTATACCATGCCTGTGACACATGGAGCAAAACTAGATGCAGAAGTTATCAGTATTTCAAAATGCACAATTTCGGTTCAAAAATGATAGTTGAGGAGAAGCAAAACAATGGAAAGTTTAAAAAACCCACGAAAAATACTTAGAATCTGAGTCAAAGCAAGAGAGGAATGTGGAACATCCTACTGGGTGCAGCTGGAGACCTGTGGGTTCAGTATGGCGAACCGACTGATATTGCTCTTGGTATAGTAATTATAGATCAGAATTTCAATTGATATCTAGACAACACCTACTTCATTTCTCAAAGCCATGCCAAAATCCAACACTACATCTAGAGACACAAAGACTTATTATTTTCCACCCAAGGATAACACGCTATATATATATACACGTCTTGCTAAAACAAACACTTAATTTCTTCTGGTCTGAGGTCAGGTTTATCCATATTTATCATTTTCACTCACACTACTGAGTTAAGTAAAAGTCATAACGACTGACTTTATGTCTACATCGAAACTGGTCCCAAAATCCATGCAGCTGGTTAATTTTGGGCTTCAGGACTTGTAATGCAGGACACAAATTCCATGCAAGGTCCACAGTGAGATTATTTTTTAAGTACCCGTCAGATTTATTTTAAGACTTTTTCAGGCTGGAGAATTGCCAGTTCCTTTACAAGTCAATACAAAAAGAAACCATTATTACCTTCTACAACTGTGAGTCAATGAACCAACAAACAATTCATATTGTAGGCCTCATTATCTGAATGTATTTTTTTCTGAACTTTGTTTATTTCGCTTATCTAGTAATTTCAGGTTTCAATATATTTTTGGATTGTTGCTCTAGGTTAGATCTCCCATCTAAGAGGTTGAACATAATATATATACTATATGGACAAAATTATTGGGACACCTGACCATTACACCAACAGGAACTTTTATGACATCTAAATGCATAGATACATAGGAAGTTGGCTCCCCCTTTTGCATCTATAAAAGCCCGTTCATGCAGTAGAGCATTTATGAGGTCAGGCACTGATGTTGGATAAGAAGGCCTGGCTGGCAATCTCTGTTCCAATTCATCCTAAAGGTGTTCAGTGGGGTTGAGGTCAGGGCTCTGTGCGGGCCTGTCAAGTTCTTCCACATCAAACTTATCCAAGCATGTCTTTATGAACCTTGCTGTGTGCACCATTATCCCTCCTGCACCAAACTTTACAGTTGGCCTTCAACCAGGCAACATTCTCCTGGCATCCTCCAAACCCAGACTCGCCCATCAGAATGTCAAACAGATAAGCATGATTCATTACCCATCATTGTTTCCACTGCTCTAGAGCCCAGTGGTGAAGTGGTTTACACCACTTGATCCCATGCTTGGCATTGTACTTGGTGATGAAAAGCCATTCCATGAAGCTCCCGACACACAGTGTTTATGCTGATATTAATTAATGCCAGTGGAAGTTTGGAATCAGCAGAGTGTTGGTGGCTTTTATGCTCCATGCAGCTCAGCGCTCGGTGACCCTGCTCGGTGATTTTACCTAGTCTTCAGCTTTGTGGCTCCTGTTCACTAAACAACTTTCCAATAATAACACTTACAGCTGACCCTGGAATATCAAGCAGGGATGAAATTTCACTGACTGACTTATTGCAAAGGTAGCATCCTATCACAGTATCATGTTTGAATTCACTGACCTGTTCAAAACGACCCATTTTGTCACAGATGTTTGTAAATTGTACACCTGCTTGGCTAGATACTTGGTTTTATACACCTGTAGCAATGGGTCTGATTAAAACATCTGAATTCAATAATGTCCCAATACTTTTGTCCATATAATGTATCTGTATGTCATGTACTTTATAAATGTTACCTAAGGGGTACATTTAACAAGGGTTTAGAGTTACTTAATGATTAGATTAATAGAATGGCAATATCAATTAGTAGTTGTAAAAGCAATCTTAATTGCATTATTTATTAAAAGGGGGAAATAGTATTTACTCTTAGGCTTGCTCTTCTAGCAAAAAAACCCCTAAAAAATCCAACATTTAATGTGTTTGATGCAATTACTAAATAAAGCAGAAAAAAGATTAATAACATTATTTAAATAAAACATGCAATATTGTAGGAATACATATTTACAAGGAATGAGGATTCCTTTCATTAAACCTTTCATTCCTTTCAATAAAATATATAAAAATATACATAAAAATACATTATACAGGGAACACGTAATTAAATTATCTCTAAACATATGGCTTGTATACTATCTATTACATATATACATTAACACACTATCAATGCCAAATCTATGTGTCCCAGTTATAATTATATAGTGAATTAACTTATCCTTTGCGAATGAGATGAAAGTTTTGTGAGTCAGCATAATCATGGCGTCAATCCCTGTTTATGGTATGATGCTCATCTGCTAATCCAACAACATATTAACCTGTCATCCTATTTATGAGGAATTTAACTGGTTTATATTTCATCGCAACTGTTTAAGGCAGTGCTTAGGGCAAATACGAGCACCAGCCAGTGCGGTGTGTGCTTCACTTATAATACTAAAGTAACAATATATCAATATTCCGCTTTTAACAGTTTGGTGATCCTGTACTCTTCCTACAAAGATCAGTTGCAGAAATAGTTAATAAGTATTAATTCTTAAAAGTCCATTAATATATATATAATATATATATTATTATAATATATATATATATATATATAATATAACCACTATAGAAGAAATCCACCTATATCTCATTTCTCAATTACTCCAATCTCCAAGAGTGTTTATCTCAAAATACCTTGGGCTAAGGTCATGCCACATTCGACGATTCATAAACCATCACGTGTGGTCTGACGTTACGAGTGATAACATTACATGTCACCATTAAAATCATTAAATATTTGACACGATATTTTCCAATAGATGAGCAAATTGCTCAGAATGCATTCCACCTTTTCTTCCACTTGTATTCTTAATGTATGTTTGGCAGGTTGTTTTTCCTTGACAATATCTAATGAATTCCTTGGTTAAAAGCCAAGTTTATTTGTATTTCTCAGACATGGTTCAGGTCTGTATTGTACACAATTCTTGTCCCTATGTCTTGTATACAAATAGCACATTTGTCTCATTGGCATCAGAGCCATGCTGATTATGCCAATGGCTTCTGAGTTAATAAATAAATAATGTTCTATTTTTTCTGCTAACATTCCAGAACAGAGCATCCAATCAATCATATCCATTGCAAATCAATTTCATACAACATACAAAGTCTTAGTCCATCTCTAATATTTCTATTACTTGGAATGATAAAGTCTTCAGGTAGTTGAATTACTTGTCATTGCATTTAATAAGGAAGCTGCCTCTCCTAACATCCGACGACTTGTTTTGGGTGGATGATATTAGAGAGGATTAATGTCTACTTGCACAGGAAGGATATGTAGGAGCTGAGCTGACATATTGACATGAATCACATATGTCATTTTACATAGGAAAACACAAAGATGGTATCCATTACACACACACACACACACACACACATATATATATATATATATATATATATATATATATACATGGTAAAGCAATGTGAGCGGACCTAACAATGGGTTATTCTTCAATAACTGATCTGATGTTAGCAATGAGTCAAAACTTATGATATTATACAACTATATAGACTGAGTGGGATTGGAAACAAGAATCACATTGTATTCTGAAAATAAAAACAAGCGTCTGTGTTCCTTGATGGCTTTGCTTTGAATTATACTAATTAAGGGCAGTTTCAATAGGTGTTGGAATTGATGTCACCTTTCGATTACTATAAATGCTTGTATACATATGTGTGGGCATTTAAGGATGTCCAATTATTTTTTCTTATATCGCATTGTTTGTATCCTCCTTCGCACAAGGTGCTCCTCTGAAACAATCAAAGTATTTGAATCATAGTCAGATATAATACAGACTTTTGAGATTTAAGGGAGACTTGTGCCTTAATGAGGTCTTGAAAATGGTTCTAGTTGGACACCCTACTCTAGAAGCATAGCAATAAGTATAGTGTGGTCTCCACGGGTAAGGTACAGATCAGGGGAGCTTGTTTGCTTGGAAGAAGAGTAATATTTTACCTTTGTTTAACCCGGGATGATTTGGGGTAGAATTGAATGCACAAGTTGAGAATAACAGAGCTGCAAGGACACTGCAAACCAACGGACCTACTTCCTATTTCCGGAAAAAAAGCTTTGAGAACATTTAGGACATAAGCAGTATTACTGAGTTACCTGTGCTGGGGTGCCTAAAAATATTTAGACACTTAAAATCTTTAAACAAAAAATAAATGTCAGCAGATGTTCAGAAGATGCCTCCACCTTGGCTCATGGATGGCTTCACTAGGTGGCTCGGGTCAGGCTCACCTTGTGCAGTAGGAACACGTTCAAAAGCTAAACATCCAACCAGGCAAAGGTCAAAACCAAAGTCTGCAATGTATTCACTCAATGAACTGATGAATCAGTAACACAATCCTGGATTTAAAACAATGATCATTTTATTAAGTTGGAAAAACAAAACTAGAAAAAAAGAATTAAAGAGATTTAAACTATTCAATAAATAGTTGTATTATGAAGGACCAGTCTCGAGCCTGTGTAATGCCTACTTAGTTACACAGTGAGATATGATTTTGCAACTTACGTACTTGGCATTCAGTGTGATAGCAACAGAGGGAACAGATCTGTTTTATTCTATACACACAGGTGTAGTGGTTTTCATCTCTTCATTTTTACTGCTGTCAGTGAGAGTTAACTGGTGAAACGTACCAGATCTACTCTGTTCTCTATTTAATAAGGACTATGTCCTGGATTTAGAATGTTAATCTTAACATTTTCAGAAGCGAGTTCAACGCGCACACACACTCTTCTATTCTGAACTCATACAACATGAGAAACTATTACACACAATCTGTCCTAAAGCAGATTAATTGAAAAGTCAGAATGAATATTTTAAAGTAGTACACTACATAAATTTATACAATGGTGTTTTCAGATTTAAATTATATATATATATATAATATATATATGTGTGATCAGACATTGATTTATTACATCTTTTTCCTTAATATAGACAAAAATAAATCTATATTTTTTCTTTCCGTGAGACCTTGCATTCAATTACCCTGTTTTATACTAGATTTGATGTGCATTGGATTCATAAATCCTGGAGAAAACCATCCACAATACTTGTTACAATCATCTCGCACGTAATGGTATATTTAAGTGAAACAGATCTGAAAATTGAATATATTTCTTGGCGGAAGATCTTTTCTCATGTGTGGTAACATCTGTGATAATCAGTGCTGAAAGAGATGCTTTAACCTCCAGGGCTGAAATGATGAAAGGTTTTTTTCAGTCCTCAAACGAAGGATCAAGATATTTCCCCCCAAAAGCTTTGGTCTGGGAGGGGGTGAAATTGCTTTTTTTTCAGATAGTCCGCTGAGCAGCAGGTGTGTCTCTGCATTATAAACATATGTCTGGATTTTATTTTGCATTTAGAACGCTACAACCTTTCTTCCCCTGAATTGATTACAGAAATAATTGAAAACCAAGGGGTGTCTTTAGCACCATACAGGGTAGCATTATCATAAAATCTCTCCGAAGACAATGTATGAAAAAATATACGTAACATATGCATACTATGTAAATGAATGTGAAATGTATTGTGGAGGTATTTTTATATGCGTTATGGTTATATTTTGTTGACCTACCTCAGCAATTTTTATCTCATAGACATTATGTTTATTTGTTATGTTATTTATTAGTAAAATTCAATGGATACCACAACCCTATAAGACATAAAATGTAATTATATGTTAATGCTCGCTGGAACAAAATGAGAAGAAGAATGTGAATATAGTCTACTGTAGATGACCACAGATCAATATGGCCCCGTACCTACAAACCAATGCATAGTTAAATTGATAGTTTGCTTAAAGCAGATAAAAATCCACCTTATGTATATCGGGGCAGCCAACTTTAATTTCTGCTACCAAGATCTGCTTGATTATCCCTCCCCCACTAGGTGAGTTGAAAATCAAGAAATTTATAGGAGAATTCAATGTCCCCTTGGAGAACGTTGGGATCAGGACCATCAATCTACCTTTCATTTGCAATCACCCTTTGGTGGATTGAAGCAGAACACCATTGTATGATGTCATATTGCAGTACTCAACTTTACCGGGGCATAAAGCAGCTACATGGGAGCTTTGGCAGCCACTTACTGCACAGCATCCCCAGCTGTCACATGATCACTACTGTTGGGTAAAGATCATGCGAAACAGTTGGGCAGCTCAGCAGGACAGTACCCAAAAATAAGGACTGTCCCGCTTAAAATGAGAGACTTGAGGGGCATCAGAGACCTTTACACAAACTATAATACTATAATACTTTTAATAATTTCAATGTAAAACTACTTCTAATCTAGCCAGTTATAAAATGTATGTTTGAAGAGACACCCCAACCATCATATGAAATGTAATGCATTAGATATCTGAGAGCTTCCTTTAAATTAGTAAGGTGTTCCCTTCACAAATGGAGTCAGCAAAACCCTTCATATCCAGTTGCTCCTTTACCCACCGCTCAGATAGAAGAGGGCTGACACCTTTTGTTTCAGGGGGCAGGTGCAGCTTAGTGGGCCTGTGAGAGGGCTGGTCCAACTTGTTTGAAGAATTCTGGACAGCCCTGAGGCCATTGCCCCCCTGCCCCTGGACCAGCTCACCCCTGCCCCTGGACCAGCTCACCCCTGCCCTAGCAGATATTACTGATATACAAATGCTAGTCACCCCCAGCACTGGCTCGGTGAATGTAGAGGGTGGGGGTTTCCAGTGGGACTATTTTTCCCTGAAAATGATTGGCTGGTTTAGGGAGCTACAGCTCAGTAAGTGTTTTATTTGAATTCGGTATGTCAATTCTGTAATATGTAATCTTTTTGGTAAGGCTGCCAGGAACATTTTACTGTCTCTTTAAAATCAATCAGTCCAAACGGAACAGGTGCTTATCACCCTTTCTGGAAAACCCAAAGCATTCCTGGGTCTTAATTACCTGACTAATGAAGATCAACCAGAGGACAGGACCTAACAAATATGTGAAGTTTGGGAATGTGATACCTCGGTCAAATATTGTAGATGTTTTGTCATGGTTTCTAATATTTATTCTGTCATAGATGTGATAATGGGAGCCGTTTATACTATGTTGCAGGCAGCTATCGACCTGGGAAGTATAGCTTAAAATGATATGAGTTTTATTTGTATGTGATCATGTTATCTGAGAATCTCACTATATCACAAAGCAATGTTTGGTTATCTTCCAATAGTATTTGGAGCGGCCTCGTAATAAATGTACTTATATCATGTTACTGAAAAATGCTGTAGAGCAACCTTTGTGCATCTGGGTACTGAATATTATGTCCTTTATGACAGAAGCAGGATAGAGGCCGTAGGTCACGGTAGCTGAAATACTGCAACAAGGGTCAGTTTACACACAGCCCTTTAAATGCTGCCAGTTCCGGGACTGGTTACTCAAACAGGTTCAGCTACCTGCAAATCAAGGCAGAGTCCACTGGGATTGCAACACACGGTTAACCCCTTGAATATACATTGCGTGATCAATATTTTTTTAAACTAACAAAGTGTTCATATCGATTCTTTCCACATGTAGTTTTACTATAGCTCTATTAAGGCATCGTGTTCCACTGAGAAATGATTCTGCATCACATCATGACTGATAAAAAAAAAAAGAGTTACGGGGGGATAGCCTCTGGGGCGCGGCATAGAGATCATGGAGCTACATATTTCACATATTGTTTTCATTGTCTTGTTTTGACCACACTTAACCTTCCCTATGGCAAAAATGTTAAACATTTGAACCTACCTAAGTGTCATAAGATACACTTTCATCTTTTTTTGTTTTTCTTCGAGACCTCCTCACTTCACAAGCGAACATGCGATGGTCAGCATGTTGCAGTTCCACATTCCATGTGCGTTCTCACAATAGGGATGACCTCTTTGGACAGTAAATAATGTGTGATAAGAGGACTTTAAAGCTCAGGCCGGCATGTTTTTTTTTCCCTGGATGGAATGGTGATGGACTGACAGGCCTGCAGTGAACGCGGCCTAAGGTTTTAGGCTAAAGGGCAGAAAAATATCAACAAATTTACGAACCTTAATAATGTTGGTTAATGTATTAATATATATCTTACAAATAGCCTACTCTAAATAATACTTTAATGACATCTTAATCTAAATTAATATTGACCCGTAATCTGGAAAGAAATAATTACATGACGGAAAATGACAGCAGCCTTCAGGTTGGGGATAATGCCCCTATAAGAAGATATACGTAACTCCAACATTCACTAGCGTTACTACATTTTTCTTTTTATAAGCACATACCATGCCCTTATGAGTTTTTTGGTTACATGTAAATTTAACCCCTTAAGGACAATGGGCGGTCCCAAAACCCATTGAAAACAATGCATTTTGAGCCCGTACATGTACGGGTTTTGTCATTAAGGGGTTAATATAATATAATGTAATAATGTAATTTAATATTACACTATGATTTCCCCTGCTCTTTATTAGCTTTGAGTTTTGCTGATTTTATAAATGAAGTAAAGTATGTTTTTGCCGTTTATTAACAATTCTTGAAAGTTCAGTTTATTGTTTGCATTTGGTCCCATTCACTAAGATGTGTAGTATACCATACAGTGGATTGTAGAATTACAGAATTAATGTATAAATAATACAAGATTTTCCTTTTTTCAAATGGAAAATTGCAGACATAAAAGTTGCTTATACTGCACTTTTGCTTAGGGTTTATAAGTGTAAGAAAAAATATTTTTCCCCAAATATCAATTATCATACATTTCCACTTATTAAATATCACTGGAAACTGGAAATTACAATTATACACTTACAGTATGTTACAAATACATTTAGGGTGTGATTCACAAACAAGGGATTAATAAGGATTATTAACACAAAATCAAACATGAACATTTGATGTTCAAAGAGAAATTACTGTCTAAAATAATCCAATAATACTAGGAAGAAGACAGATTAAAGTTAATTTACTCAGGCAAAATAGCGTTTAAGGATTTAAAGGAGAATCGTAACTAAATATTTATTTTTATGAAACAAAATATGAAAATGTTTTACTGGACTTTTTATATGTTTTTATATTTTATATTATATTATCTATATCCCTGCGATTCCGTTGGACTGATGCCAAAACACCCTAGCTCGTTAATTAAGAGAATAAATATCCAAAAAATGATCTAAATATGCCTGCTCCTTAATGCACATGCCCATTTATAATTTTATATTGAAGTGGTTTAGTGAAGGTATGTGGAGGTGGGGTCAGCTATCCATAGGGCGGGGCTAGACACTCAAATAGGCAGTGCTAGCCCCCGACACCCTTTAATAGGAGGAGAAGTGGGCAGGGAGTGGGCAGGGAGTGGGCAGGGAGTGGGCATGGTCAAACCCCATTCCACTGCCCATAACAAGAAGAAACTGACCTAGAGACCTGGGGAAGATACCCTGGGGGATCCTTTTGTATGATGAAATAAAACACGTATGGTGAAATAGAAGATCACGTGACTCTAATAAAAGGTTAAGATGTGCAACTATTACCTGTAAAATACATTCGTAATGGGTTATAAGGGTACAAAATACATTCTTATTCTCTTCTGTCATTGAACAGATGAAAAAGAGCCAATATTTGCGTGGTTATTAACCTGAGAAGCATGTCACTGTTGATCTTGTGTGCTTTTTATTTTAGGTGAAGAGAAAGAACCATAGATTATGATCTCAACTTCTTCAGCCCCCTGATTCAGAAGCAGTGACAGATGGTTAAAATGAGATTAAAGACTATAAAAGTGACAAGTAAAACCAAGGGAAAATGTAATACAATACCAAAAACATCTGGACAAGTCCCAGAGAAATGCAGTGATGATGTAAGATGATGTCCTTGCAAACAGCCCATGGGTTCAATGAGAGTTTGAAATGAAAATGTAGATGTATCAGTGTGGATGCATATATAGACATATATTGTACATCATAATTTAACCAGACCTTCTCTGTGAACCTGAACTCTATGATTCTTCATGGCCTTTGTAACAGACCTAGAACATTCGGGGGTTATACAAACACCATGTGTGGATTTCATTTTTCTTGCGCATAAACAGCGTATTTATGACTTATGACTTTTATTAGCTAAAATGTGTAAAGCGTAAAAGTATAAAAGCATGGTCTGGCAATACATTTTTTTTTTCACAATATGTTCTTCAATGTTCTTTTTTATTTAATAGAATCTTAAACTGCATTTTGATGATAGAACCTTATACAACATGTTATTTAACATTTACTAATATTAAATAATATCCTTTTCTCTCTTGGTTATATGGGTTACCCCTGAATTAGCAATTACTGCATCACCTTATTGCATCAGAGAATATTGTTCACAGTAATTGCCTGAGACAGAGTTCTTCTCCACCTGATCAGCTCTCAGTCTGCACATTGTTTTCTTAAACTTCTAATAGCCATCAAAAAGTAACATTCAATTTGCTCAGATTCAAAGATTCCACATTGAGTGACAAAGTACTTGCCATGAAAATTTGACCAGGAAAAAAAAACCTTCTGTAGTAATCAGTACAATTTCTATACACACTGCACACATTCTATGTATGTCTGTATGTGCATATAGCTCCCATGTGCATGTCCATATTTGTATCTGCATTATGGCTAAACATGAGATTTGGTTGGGGTGACAGGGAATGGCCTGTCAATCACTCCTTGGAGGAGAAATCTAAGCTGGCTCGGCTCCAGCTCACAGCCCTCCACTATTCACAAGCTGGCTTGCATGGCTATGCCATCCGGCAAAATGAAGGCTAATGAGTACTTTTCAAGACTGCCAAGTTTTACATTTCCTTTTTTTGTTTCAGTGGATGAAGTTTGCCCTTCCTTGCTAACCAGCTGCCGCAGCTTTTAATAAAAAAACGTACAGTAAAAATGCCAACATAAATTGATCTTTGCCAAATGTAGTCATTTTTTTTGCGTTTTAGAGCTGTGAAAATCACCCAAGGCTGATATATTATTTTCTTGCTCTGTCGGCACAGAGGCCAGCACAGCAGTGTCTATGAAAAGAAACCTAGCAGATCAGCATTCGTTTTTAACCGTAGGATTGATACAGACAGACGGGGCATTGTGAGAGAACCATCCCAAACCAATTTGGAGTGATAAGTGCCTTCCAGAGTTTTCTTCTTCCTACTGAGCTTATATGGGAAAAATGTGCTTTTTATTTATGCTACATTTATATAACAATTTCACATTTCCCCATGCACTGGATGGTAAAATTCACGTGTATCAAACAATAATACTAACCTGTTTATTTTGTGGCTGTCATTCTATGATATGAAATCACCCTTCGTTTATTTCCAGGAGAGCTCTTCTAATTGAACAAATGGCCCTTTTTTCTTGATGCGGATATGGGTCATGTCACAGTTGGCGTTCCATGCAACCCGTTACGTTCTACACATGTCAGGATTAACACATTGCACCTGAAAAAATACGTGGATACTCTCTGATTTTCTGATTGTTCAAATGAGCACATAGAAATGTAAGTGCAATAGAAACGCAAGCAGGCTGGACATATATGTATATATACAGTGCCCTCCACTTCTATAATGCCTGATGAGGATACAGAATTCATGGCAAGGGATCTGAGACCCTTCCTCCATACAGAATCACTCCATATTCTCCAAATTTCAAGGTTGACGCGCTGGTGCACTCTCCTCTTTAATTCAACCTGCAGGTTTTCTATGGGATTCAAGTCAGGAGACTGGGTGGCCATGGTAAGACTTTGATTTTGTGGTTAGTAAACCATTTTTGTGTTCATTTTGATGTATGCTTTGTCCTGCTGGAATATCCTACCATGGCCTATTTAAAGCAATGGCAGTCATGTGTTCATTTAATATCGCTTGACATTTGGTAGAGTCCATGATTTCACATATCCTTAACAAAATGTCCAGTTCCCCTTGCAGAAAAACAGCCCCAAAAACATTAAAGAGCCATCACCATGGGCATGGGGTACTTTTCCATATGGCTACCTTCCGGTGTGCACCAAACATACCTCTGGTGTTTATTGCCAAAAAGCTCTATTTTGGTTTCATCTGAACATAGAACCAGATCCCATTTGAAGTTCCAATAATGCCTGGCAAACTTGTGGTGATGTAGGGGGTGTAGTTTTGGTGATTTTCTGACCCCAAGATGCCACCAACTCTACAATTGCCCAGCTGTAATCCTTGGAGATTTTTTGGCCACTCCAACCATCCTCTTCACAGTGCGTTGAGATAACATAGCCACACGTCCTCTTCCATGTTGGTTCATAAAATTTCCAGTTGACTGGAGCTTCTTAATTATTGCCCTGATGGTTGAAATGGGCATTTTCAATGATGATGAATTTGACCTAATATTTATACCCTTGTGAAAGGTGAAGTCATAGTTGAACAATTTCCTGTTCCCAGACACCCAGGTGTACTAAAAATGTGAAATACCAATGATAATATACTTCAAATATATTTTTCCATGAATTAATAGGGGGTTCCAATATTTTTTATATATATATATATATATATATATAAACCTGTGTTGTGTTTTGAATTGTTTGATATCCATGAGAGCAGAGTACCTTTGTATATTTTTGAAGAAAAGATCAAATGTTTACTTGATTAATAATTAATATATTGGAAAGCTATAACTGACAACGTATCCTCTCCGTGAGCAGGGACTACTTACACCTATGTATGTGGTATGTAGTTGGCACTCTAATCTTTCAGGCCAGTTTACTGCAAACATTACTGGTACTTAAAGGGTTAAGGGTGTTTGCACATTTAAAGAAAAAATGTCTAGGTGCACAATACACCTTTGTTTGAGGGAGTAGTGGTTAGAGCTATGTGGGGAGTGTAAGTGGCTGGCAGGGCCATACCATCCACTTACCTTACCATTTTGTGATGCATTGGAGTGGAACATTGGTATATGATGTCATATAGCAGGACACTGCTTAAATGTGCCGCAAAGAGACCAAAGGGGAGCAACCAATTTCACAGTTTGGTGGGGTGGCCAGGGGAGAGCTGATATCCCTAATCAGCACATTATTCCCGCTGCCCTCAGAAGCAAGGGGCAGCTCAGTGGATTAACGATTTAATCAACATCTTATTTAGACATGCAGTGGTTGAGATGCACACATTAAGCTGTATGGGCATGTTAACGTCATTGATTTGAGACCCTTATGTCCACAGACACTTCCTTTGATTGCTTATTAAGGGCTTCCTGATGAGAGAATTAAATACTAAACTCAAGTTACCTGCATGCTTGGAATATCTATATGTAGAAACATGCAACTCTGGTCCATTTAATTGGAAGTGGAAGCTAATCTGTTGTTTAAGCGAGTAACAATGCGCCACTTGTAAATACAGAGCATTTAACACAGCAACGCAGTTCTTTCTGCAAATGAATCAGGTAAAAAATTCAAACATATACTTTACTGCATTCCGCCCCTAAGCCTTTTCCTCCATTTCGTGTTCGTTTAATTTCTGCAGCTTCCATGCTTCACCCATCTACAAATAAATTAGATATTTTTCTCAACTTTAATCCCGCTGAGCTCAACTGCAGTGGCATCAATTCAGCTTTCATCAACGTTAGCCAGTTTCACCGACCATTCTTCAGGAATCGCAAAGAGCAATCACTGAGCATGACCACAAGCTCTGAATACAGAGCTTACACTGAATAGATTCAGCCGCTCACGAAGGCTACAAAAGGATCGCGCTGAGCGCTTCATTTTTTTTATGGCGCTTACAGTGTGGGGTAATTGGAGTGGAGATAGGGGTATGTGTGCAGAGGTACACCAGAAATAATCTGATTGCAAAACACCAACCCATCCATTTCTCCCCAGGTCACACTCAGCTTCCTGGCATGCTATTCCAAGTAACAATTGTTGCAATGATCTTATCAAGCGCCATACATACCGGTAGTTTGAGTTAGATCTGCCTTAAAAAAAGCAATCCTGACAAAACACAAACACGCAAAACATACAATATTGGCTTTTAAGCAAGCGGACGTGTATTTTCTTCACTGAAGGTTACATCGCTTACATAGTCGAGAAGTGTCCTTACACACACGTCAGTCTACATCAAGGTCTGTTGCATTATTGGAACTGGGTATCAAATACGTTCATTTGTATCATGTTATTGAGCTTTGTGTTATTTTACTTCATAGCAAAACTACTGTAAAAGATTGATGGCTAATTGTATACAAGAAATGCTCTAGCCATCTGCAGATACAATGGATTGTAACTCACATGATATATTTATTTATACCATTACAATTAACATAGTCAAATTGTGCATATAAATCTGTGCAAAGTGTTATAATAAAGTTCACTATCACTAACATCTTCTTCCACATCTTATGCTTCCCACTCGTTTTAAACCAATGCCGCCTGAACATCCTTTAGCCAGGAGGATCTTGATCCAAGCATGATATGTACAAGCAGATATATTGGTGCCCCTTATTTAACAGAGGTTTGAGAGCCAGACAAAAACCCAATTAAACACCAAGAGATCCAATTAAAGCAACATTGTCAGAAAATATTTATTTTGAAAACCAAAGGTAACAGGGGTTTTCATCAAAATGAGTTGACAGGAGCGCTGTGTCATCTCTGACTTTACCGTACACTATAAAGAGCCATCCCCAGTGAGTGTATGCAACAAATTGAATAGTGCATTATACAGGGTCAGCTCAACCCTTCATAATGCATAGAGAAGTGAGTTAAATATCACAACATTTCTGAAAACTCTCCTTTTAGTGAACGAACCCTATTCTGACATGAAAAAAAATAAAAGCATAAAATAAAAAAGTTTTTGGTGCAGTATACGCCATGCACCTTTCACTTCTGTAAGTCAAAATTGTTGTCAATACATTGCTTTTCCATCCTGTTTGCTCATTGAACAGCACTGCAAATGAATGAAGAACCCTACCCATTTCCAGAGCATACAAAGATTTACTTACAACCAAAAAGGGACCTGAATTGGAAGTTAAAAAGGTTTTGACAGCCGCTTCAATCAGTGAAACTGCCTTCACTAACTTGTGAACGATGATAATTATGACAAGTTACTCAGCCACTTCAATGGGGCAAAATATTTATTATTACATAAAAAAAAACAAATTATACACAGACTAACCAATAAAAAGATATTTTAATAAAGAACAGGCTTTGTCATGCTTCAGAGTGCAGGGCTATGACGTCTCCATTTTGTATCCATGTTTTTCTAATTCTGCCCTGAAAAACAGGATGAAAGAAGTAAATATTTTATTCATTTGCATATTCATCAGTAGATTCTGTAAAGACTAGTTTCTAAAGCGGAGAAAAGCTTCAGGACATTGGCTGTGGACCCATTATTCCAAAGGTAATGGATCCTACCCACAAATAGGAAATTCAGCTTTTATTTTCCCAGATAACTGAGGCTCCACTGATTTCACTGAGGATTTGGCTCGGTGTCCCAGCTTAACTGTCCAGAGACGCCTTGGCTTTCATATTCTAAGGAGGCGCCCCAGTAAGGTTACTTTGGCACTATGAGAACAGACTCCTTCATAATGTCACCGTGAAAGAAGTTGCTTTGCTTTCATTTAACATTTACGGGTTTTGCCGCTTCCGTATTTAATTATCTCTGCATTTCCGATTATGTTTTTCAAATTGCTTGTGCCGTGATAAAGTGTCCCCATGAAGCGACCGAGTTTTATATGTACTTTAGAAAAATTAAATTAAAGCCACGCTCCTGGCATCGCACGACAAGAGATTCCCCTTGGGAATACATTAAGGGATTCAACAATACCCTCCATGTGCATTTGTCCCCTTTCCCACTCCCCAGCTCCTAGGATTCCATGAGGAATGTTTCCATCCTAACGTGGCCCTCCTATGCACATGTGAAAGCACTCGCATCAATTCCAATTGAAAAAAAAACAGTACCACTGAGGGTGTTGTGCTGCAGCTTCTCCTAAAGGTAAACAAATCATATAATGTTTTAATGTGTACTTTCTGCTAGCGGGGGCTGTGTGGGGCACTAAACCATCCCTTTAACTCAGAGGAAGTCAACTGCTTGAGTGCAACTTGCGGTATCATTTTCTAAAATAAAGTAAAAGCACATTCAGGTGTTGACTACAGACTTGTCTTGTTATCTTCGGTTTAACTGATCTCCGGAAAAAAACGCAATGCATCAAAGGGTTTGATGTATACGCCATTAAAGCATATTAAATGGTGGTCTTAGAATACAAAACGTTAAACATATTCAAGGGAAATTATTTCAATAAAGTGAGTGATCACCTTAACTGATTGGAAAAATCATCTTCCACATTGTCGTCATCCCAGTTATCTTCCCATACGTGTGCGTCTTCATCCTCTTCTAAGCCTGTCCAGTCTGAGAAAGGAAAATTGGATATCTGTCATGGATGCAAAGAGCAGATATATCCACAAAACTATCAAACTGCCTTTGTAAAATGGATATATAATACAACAGTACAGCCTAAATAAAAAGTGCCATGAGAACACATCAGGTCTGACAAGGTTGTCATACAAAACAGGCTACCACCTCAGATGCCTCTTCTCAAGATGGAATTTCACTTGATGCAGAGACCTCTGAGGTCTCAAAAAGTTGCTTTCTACCATTCTAGATGGCAAGCTTCGTAACTCCATTGCAGATTTTATCACCAACAACCACATCGTTGATTCCCTCTGTCTAGGTGTATTTTTGTCATTTGTGTGGCAGAAAGCCTATAAATTGGGATTGCCAATAAAGCACATTTAATAGACTTATTTCTTTAAACCGGCGGCTATTCTAGCGCAAGTCATCTTTAATATGAAAACAAGGCTGTGGCTTTGCATGGCAGTGACTACTATGCTAACCCCCTTATAAATCTCTTTTGCTGTGACCCAAGCTTAAGTCATTGAGAAGACGATCAGATAAAACCGCAAAGCCATCATTCATAAACACCCTTACATAGCAATCCGCTCCATTTAAAAGGATTGCGCGAGTGTTCATTTCATTGTCCTAATTATGAATACACTTGCCTTTCTTTAATAAGCAGGGGGCTGTGCTTTTGCGCATGTATACCACAGAGTATGCAAGTGTTAAATAAATTAACTCTTTATTGTCTCCATAGAACAGCCTAAGTTCTTTTGCACAAACCTGTTTGCCATTTTTTCTACAAAGTCATGACACAGAGTTAATGCAGGATGCTAAAAATGAGGCCTATGGGAGATCAGCATTTTCTCCAAATTAAATGTGATGTCAAGAAGTTCACTGGCTCCTTGGACCGCTGAGAACGGGGCTGCTGACACCTGGGCTTAAACAAGCCTTACGGACATAACTTTAACCATTTCCAGCCATTCAACTAACGCGTCAGGTAAGCAGTCCCTATCCTGAGTGGCCGGATACAGCAAGCGTAGGCCTGATGCCTTTCGACACAGTAGCTATGATCACTATGTTGAATGGATTACGCGATAAACCACAGCGGGCTACGGATGTCTCCCACAGTAACAATCCGGTTCCATATACGCATATTGCGGGTTCAGTGCAGGCCGTGACAATGGCCCTTATCCCTGAGTCACGGTCCGTACCAGTACGGTTCCCCACTTATCATCACCTTCGGCTGGGAACTCTTCAAACTCATCGTCTTCCTCTAAAAGGCCCAAATCCACCGGAGGCTTCTTCTCTGACGACATGTTAAAGACAAACTTTTAAACAAGTTGCAGAAACCACTTTGTTTTCAGCAGCACTCGCCGTACTGATGCCGGATACGGAAGTTACACCGCCGCGCATGCGCAGTATTAACAAACAAGGTTCTGCGGCGAGCGCATGCGTCATTCGAGCAATAGCTTTGAGTACACTCATGCGCAGTATACATGGGGACTATCGTGCACGCGAACGAGGAAATTGCTGTATGAGCAAGTGTGTTGTGCACGGCGCTTATCAGTACTGATACCGTTCCCGTTATATTTCGTGCACGGTGTGCCGTTAGCAGGAGCAGGGAAGGGACTCGGGAATATATAATATAAAGCTTGTGCTTAGTCGCCATTTGTTACAATTCTGTGCAGGCGTTTGGATTATATGATTGCTTTTACTAGGATACTTAACAAGATCAAGTTTACTGACTTATTATCGCAATCATCAGCGTAGAACAAATCAATAGACTGCAAAACCCCTTAAACAGTCATAACTGATGATAGCTTTTATTCTACTTATACAGAGTGCAGAGTTTGGAGTACACTAAGTATGCTGAAGGGCCCTGTTCACAAGAGCTTACGCTCTAAACTGTATGGTGGTTTAGTGTTAGAATTTAACGTTCGGTATGTGTGTGTGTGTGTGTGTATGTGTGTGTATGTATGTGTGTGTGTATACAAACCTAGATTGTAAGCTCACAAGAGCAGGGCCCCTTCTCAATTTTTATTATTGTTTGTGATTTTAAGTTTATCAAATCGACTCTTGATTGTATGAAAACTGCTGGCGCTATATAAATAAATGCAATGTAATATATCCCTGTTATATAAATAAATGCAATGTAATATATCCCTATTATATAAATAAATGCAATGTAATATATCCCTATTATATAAATAAATGCAATGTAATATATCCCTATTATGCAGGTGGGAAATCATGATTCTTGGGGGTTTATTGTTGAATACATTTTTTTCCAGTAGTTGCACTTATCCTGTGCAAGAGATCCACAGCAACAGATGTGTACGAAAAGCACACTTTTTAACTCAAACTGGCTACGGGAAAACGGACTAAAAACTTTTTAGACACATAAACCGTAAAGTCTCAGGAATAATACACACAATGTGTACATGATCACCAATAACCAATACATCGTGCATAATAAGACAGGGGTACGAGAGGCATTGCATCCTTAAAGACAAAATGAGGACAAAAAAGGTTATTGGGTAAAATGTTTTGGTTTCAATAAATGTTAGCATTAAAGAGGTACTGTCACATCTGCAATAAAACTATTATTTAATGCTGTAGTGAAAGCCATCTATAACGCCATTATTTGTAAGTTATTCAGGTGTATTTTCCAGCACTCACACATACAGAGTATTTAATTATTATTATTATTTATTATATTTATTAAATAATTATTTATGTTTTTTATATTCCGCCAACAATTTTCACAGCTTTTCTTACTGTACGTATATTTAAAGTATATGACAAAACTGGAATTTATAGATCATGCAAATATCCCCGTCATTTCCCATGATCCTCGAGGAAACATTGATTTGGAACGCAACCATACCTAGCTGGAAGCTGTAACTTGCTCCAATGCGTACGTCATTATTTTATCAGACTTTGTGAGAACATGTAGCAGATTCTTTACAACCTCGGTGTTCTGTTATCACGACAGAAGAATAAACATATTTTGTACAACAGTTTAAGAATTACAATTGGAGAAAGTCCAATTGGTTCCTCTAATATAACAAAACTCCTTTAACAGCTGTGCATTTAATCTAACTTTTCAGCGCTGTTATCATACCCTAATCAAAATTAATATAAACTATTGCTTTAATCTTATTAGAGTCAAATTTATACTAATTACGTTCAGCCTATCGTTGTAATTCAGTAATTTTGTCTTATCTAAGACATACGCAAAGAAAAAATGGTTTCTCTACCTGTCTGGGGAGAGTCCAGATCTATTCATCATAGTGACATATATAATGGTACGTTTCCAGATGTTGAATTATACCCCGAATGATTGCACCGTCCTGGGTTATAACATGCTACGTACTGTGTTGTCTGATTGTGCTGTAATTGTTGCATTATTAGATCATACTCTTAACTGACAATGGAAAATTTACCATAAATTGAGAATTTAGCAAAGTGTACAATTGAAATAAGAGACCCAGATTAACCTGTTCAGGGTCTGTTGGTGTAAAGAAGCGAAATATTAAACACAGTAGAGGTAAATAATGTGTATGTAGTTGGATGCATTTTTAGTGTAATTGGGAGGGTTTTCTGTTAAGTAGTAGTGTCTTTTTTTAACACTGATGTGTGTTTTAAAAAATATTTAACAATTATTCACCTTGAAGTAAAAAAAAATGCCTCAGTTCTGAGTATTTGGGAAAAAAAACTTTGATGGTTACATGGTTTTTTATTTTTTCATTTTAAAAATGTTTACTTTTCAGATTTTTCACCTTATTCTATTGCATGAGGAGAAATTTGCTAGTTCTTCATATTGCTATTTTTATCTACAGGCTATGGGATAATGCCCAATATATTGCTGATGCATTCTTTTGATATACCGGCAGTCCTCATTTTACATCAGTGTTTAACACTTGCATCATACCTCCATTTAATACCTGATCTAAAGCTACATCGTAGCATACTATGACCTAACATTATACTATTTTCTTATTATTTTTTATTCCTCCCCTTCACCCAATCCTTACACACTTTCTTAAAACATGGTTGAGATATGCTTAATTATACATTATTGCTATTTCTGGTAATAGTGCTACTGGACAGATTTTACCCTTTCATTTAAAAAGAAAAAGTTAATCATTAAAGCAGCCCATTTAACAATAAAGTAATCATGCTGCGGTGGTAACATATTCCTCAAAAACAGTTTTATGTTTCCATAAATAATACTTTATGTGGCGCATCTCATCTTCATTACATCTCTGAGCTTCGAACCTAATATTCATTTACCTTGATAATATGTTTAATTGTTGCAGGGAATAGGAGGGCCAGAAATACTAACCCGATCGGCAGCTGTCTCTTATGTCAACCGTCTCATAAATAAATAATAAAAAACATCACATATCAGGACAACTGTGTCGGTGGGCGTGGCAAGGGATGGGAAGGGTGTGACTAGATACAGAAGTGGGCATGGCTGGAGGTGTGGCCATATGCCCAATTTTTAGAATGTTGAAAAGTGACCATGTAGGAACTGCCCGAGATCCCCACTGCCCACAAAGGCAAGAAAGTGGGGCAGCTACCCAGGAGAGTGAAAATCTGAAGTAGAAACTTGTCACCTGTCAATAACTAGAGGAACACTACAAATGTCCCAAACAAATGTGCACAACATAGACAGGTAGTTTATACTCTAATCAATAATCCATCACAACCTTCATTTTATTGAACCAACCAAAAATCATAAAGTCCATTTTCACAGCTACTCAGAGCTGCATGTTATTCTTTATATATTATTGCAAAGATATTTGTTAATTTTATATATTTGTATATATTATATGTTTTTAGAAAAAAAACCCCTTCAGTTTTAACAGTTTTTGCGTGCAGATTAAAATATTTTGATAATGAGTAATAGGACAGCTATAAAACACAATGGCGTGAACATAGATTCATGTAAAGTTGCTGTGAATGATAGAACCCGCTTCTAGTGTATACATTGTATTGTATGATGTGTTGCTTATTTGCAATTATTATTTAACATTGCTAGTTTAATAATAATAATAATAATAATAATAATAATAAACCATCTATACAGAGGGTAAGTAACATATAAAGTACACTTACACAGTCGTATTTATCACTGTTCCCAACCAGTCACATACAGAAGTTTTCCTTTAAGAGAAGCACCATGTAAGTTGGCATATAATCAGAAAGAGATGTTGAAAAATGCCTTCCCCTGTAAAACATTTTCCCAATATTTTGGGTTTCAGAATGGAAAATATAATGAAATTTCTTTATGATCCTATAAACACAGCGTGAAAGGGAAGTTGCAAAATATGTTACATTATATTGGGCTACACGCTGACTAAATGAGTTATTTCCCACAGGGAGGAGATCACAGAGAAATATATTTCTCTGTATACCATGTATCACACCATACCTACAACCACGGGGAGCTTCTACCAGTAAGCTATGGAGAAGACTGTGGCCTGGGGCACACTGGCAAAAAAATCAAGGGCGATGAAGGATGTCATCTTCAGGGATCAGGGGTGAGCTTTGTATCAAACTGGTTTCTACAAAGCATTCTCATGATGAGGTCTACAACAAACTTGTATTGGTTATTCATTAAAATTTTAAACCTTCTTCTATGGATAACGTGTGTGAAACATGGGGAACCTAAAGGGAAGCCAATATTTAACACCATGAAACCACTGGCTGTCCCCATTTGGGATCTTACAGTTCATATTACTTTCAAAGTTGCACAAATCCGTTTTCCTTATATAATATGTATGTCTTATCTTTATAGTTATTGGTGTAGACATTTTTTTTTGGTGGGGCACACCATCTGCGCAGCACAACCTACAATTATCGTCCGTCCTGTACGGCAGCCAACTTTGAATAGTTTAAGATATAAGAATGGGAGAGGCAGGATTATGTTTGGCCCAAACTTTGTAACCAGGACTCTCCCACAAAAGCTGACCTGAATGAGACTGACGACAGAGAGAGACAAGGGTTTAATAGCAACCTCTGAGCTTTCGGAGCTTTAGGTTTGGTATTAAGCTTTTTTTGCATTAGTGGCAATCTTTTTTGCTAATATGGAATTCCCTACAATTAGAAACCCTTCCAGGATCTGGGAAAAGTAGTATTCAAAATGTGCCATGTACCCAAAACAAAGATTGTCATGCTTTTCTCTGATGGTGAGCTGCAAATTGTTAGTTTTTAGACATAAGGTAAGCATCTACAGAAAGTATCAGTTTTGACCTATTTTGACATATTACTTATTTTGTTCACCCCTTCCTTCATACTGAAAACATACATGTATAGCCACAATTTTTTAAAGAATAGTAACACAAGAAATTCCTGAATAGACCACAGTTCAATATGAATACTTAATGCTGAGTAATTTATGGGACCACAAAACTGAATCTTTACATTTACAACTAAGGTGACCACATGGACCACTTTATTCCGTGGCACGTATGCATTTCATATGTTACTAACCATGTTGCTGGCCTGCTGTATGTGAGATGCAAAACTGTACTTGATTGCCTTCTGAGTTTATAAATGCCGCCTACTAAAATAAGCTATGGAGAAGTTATTTTCGTACCCCCAACATACCCCCTTTATATATACTGATCACCTACGACATATGTGACCTAGAAGAAATGGTTGATGTTGGTTAACCTACATGAGTTATCAGTCTATCCTACATTGATAAGTGAATGGTCAAAATCAGGTACCACCAGTTCCAGTCAATTTACGAGTTGCATTATTTTTATTCTATTTTTATGTGTGCTCAGGTAAAGTTATCTGACATCCCAGGCAGCTGGAAGCAATTGATTGAGTTTATACACTATAGCTGAAATTGGCAGTAGAGGTTGCAGGAGAGCTGTGGATTTGACATCCTGAATTCACTATGTAAAGCGCCATTCCTGGCTATTTTTTCTGTAGCTGACCCTGCATAATTTATAGATCATTTAGGTGAGATGACTTTCAAGAAACCTCACTAATTTAAATATGCTTAATCCAGGGCCACTATTTGATAATGCAAAAAAAAGTTATTGGGGTTAAAGTGCAACTCTCGGGTCAGCTACATCTTTACTGAGTAAATCCCAGTGACTGCGTGTCACACGTTAATGGACACGGAAGCCATGTGTGTGCAAATAACTGCATATGATGGTTCATGTTACTGGGTGTGGTGCTGCGCTAAACAGCAAAAGGTTGACTTTTTAAAAAAATTATCTAATTTGCTTCTAAAACCTAAAACTACTCACACCCACAATGTCATTTTGAGGTGAGAAGCCTGTCACATATTCACAGCACCAGAAGGCCAGTGAATGCTAGTGAAATATATATATATATATATATATATATATATATATAAAGCACTCTCAAAAGATGGTCAGCAATCCAGGTCTTTAAGTTAACAACTTCTCTTTATTCAAAGTCAAGTCGACGTTTCAGTCGTTGCTGACTTTCCTCAGGACATGTCCTGTTTGGCATTGTGCAGAAGATCACCTTCTGCTTGTGTTCAGCTGCTCGGCCATGGAAGCCCATTTCGTTGTTATTCATAGATGCTTCCACGTCACAATGATAGCACTTAACAACGGATCGGGCAGATCTAGCAAGGCAGAAATGTCATAAACGGACGTGTGGCAAAGACAGTATCCTGTGCCGGTGCCACATTTAAAGTCACTGAGCTCCACCATACGAACCATGCTACTTCCAATGTTTGTGTACGGAGATGGCTGCTTATGTACTTTATTTTATACACCTGTTAGCAATGTGTGTGTCTGCAACCTAAAGTCAACATACCTTTGGTCATATAATATGACTGTCAATTATGTGTATTATTAATATTATTATTATTATCTTTAATTTTGCAGTGGTAAAAAATGTACTTGGAAGGAAAATTACTAATAAGTTATGACAAGTTGCAAATGTGGCCTAATCTGTTGCAGATCTGTTTATTTTTTTTCTTTTTCAGTCCAATCCTCTCAAAAATGTACATTTTAACCCTTTGGGTACAACTTTGGGTACAACTGATTAGATTCTTCATTGTCAACCAGATGGTGTGTATAATTTAACATGAAGAATTGCCTAGGTTCTGTGTTTTTGTACACAATTTTTTTAACGGTGTTGTGCATTTTTTTCTTACCTATTTTATATAATATTAACTTTCTGAGTGCCAAAATCAAATTGCAAGGCTCCCCTTTGGAGCTAAAAGCTAAAAAAAAACAGTTTTAACTCATGGCGTACAAAAAGTTTACTACTAAAAAAGGGCATCGCAAGCATAGCCCTGATCCAATTAATGGGTCACTGTTTTTACATTTATTTCCCTTGAAATTCTTGTCTTCATTACTCATGAAAGTACAGATGGGTATTTAGCAATTCAGTTCAACTTCCAGCTGGTTACTTGATGAACGACAGAAGCAGAAGTTCAAGAGAGGATGTAAAATTAGAGCAGAGTAATTACTGTTGGATACTTCCAAGCAAGAACCCAGAACGCTATCTCCAACAGATGCATTACAATAAGGACCTCTGTAGATCAAATTGCACGTGCCTTTTTCTCTTCATCAAGTGCATTCTGAAAGTCTACTCTATTAAACAGAGTATAGGAGTGTAACCCCTGGCTGCAGATCTTAATGGCAGAAAATTTAATAAGATACCTGTTTTTTTGCACATGCTCCTTTACAATTGGTGGAATAAACGGACAAAAATGCTAGCTTCTTATTGTTTGGAATGACATATGGGGATAAATGGCACAATGTGGCAAAAACAGAGCAATTAGAATTCTGGTTGCTAAGGTGATAGCACCACATTTCTTGCTTTGTACCAGGGAAAGAGCTTTTAATATGGATGCTTATAGTGCTACCGCTTTGTCATTTGCAAATAAATTAAAATATACCTCTCGACCAGAGAACAAAGGCTGCTCTATGTTGTATATTGTGCTATCCAAACTTACAGATATGTGCTTAGAAAACAATATTCCGTAATCTACTTTTTGCCATTCTGGAATGTATTTTTTACCGTGAGTTTTGCACCATGGATGTTCTCCTGTTCTAGTAACATTTAAGTGTATAACCCTAAAATATCATTTTCTTCCACTTCTCTTACCTGTGGATTTTGAAAATCAGGCCAGGTGAATTTATATTGAGCGTTTATCAAATTTACATTGGATTATTACACAATGGTAAGTGACCTAAGTCCATTCTGCATTATTGGAAGTAGTGAGTGTTGTCACAAGTATAAAATGAAACGGATTAATGATCAATGAGGGTTATGTATTAAAAAAAATAACAATTCTGGTTCAAAACGGTGCATTTGTTCCATTTGTTGCTATGGTGATTGATCCACTTTTTACCACTTTACACCAAATTGCACATTTATACATATACCTCAATGGGTACACATTGCTTTCCCTCTTGTTGGGCTTGTGGATTACAAAAATGTGATTGCTATTTAAATTCCGTGCCTCAGTTGCCCTACCCATGGGAATTCAGATGAGGATAGGGGTATTAATAAACCCTCAAGGGCTGTTAAAAAGCCTTATTACCCAATATTATTTAATTTCCATGTTAAATAATTGCTAGTTACTTTCAGTCTTCTTGTTTTCCTCTCCTAAATGACATGTAATTTTTGCTATTTGTGAATTTCATGAATGTTCAATGAAGCTACAGGAAAAAAATGTGATTTACATAATGACTTTATTTTTTAAATTAATTATACTAATTCCAAAAGATCGTAATAAATACACATCAATATGAATTGTGCGATTTGATTAGCAGATGATAAGTATTTTAGAAATGTTGATATTGTATTATAATTTTATTTTTTGCCGCAGCTTTAGAAACATTTTATCCAAAACAGTTTCGGCAGAATACACTTTATAGATATCATTCATATCTATGCATTCTTTATGTTTCACATAGTTCCCATACATGTATCGACTTTACAGGTTTTTTCATAATTTATTTTTTTACATTACAAAATTAAAACTATGAAAACGTTAGAAAATTTTGTTTTGTTATTTTTATTGCATATTTTATCTAATTTTTATCAAGATATACCTGTAGGTACATTATTATGCTCTCCAGGTAGTCTAAGTTCCTCTAATATAGGAGAGTTCAAAGTCAAGACATAAGGATACTCACATGTAATGATAGCATCATCTTACTGATTTGTAAGACTGTAAATACTTGAGAAATGTTCTCCCACTACGAACGATCTCCTATGGGAATAAATAGGAAGCTTGTCCCTTCCACACATGCAACATCTGCCAAATATTTCCTGTCCAGTTGGGCTTGCGGTGGTATTTTGTAGTTAGGTACAGTGCATGACCCAGTAATTTTGTCGCAATCAAGGTACATATATGTAGAAAAGGAAACCCTACAGGGATTAAGCATGAACAGAGTAGATCAACGAGTTACTGAAATAATTCCTGAAGCAACAGTAAAAATATATAATGCCGTTAATGATAAAATATATGTGTTGCCTCCGGGGTGGAGGCACGTGAAATAATTCCAAATGGATTCTCCGGAGCATATTTCAGGAATGGGCACCATATGTCATTGTCAGTCGTATTTGGTTGTAATATTGTCAAGAACATCTGAGCAAGTATGGGATTATAACTTGGGTTTCTAATTGTCTTTTGTTAAATTGTCACTGATGAGGAGTACTTGACTGGAACATTAAGCAGGTTTCCAGGAATACCTATAGTGGTTTTCCTGTAACGGTACAACATCAATACACAATGGTTATTAAAGGGACAGTCTAATGTCCAACCTCACCAATAAAGAATGCATCACCAGTAACGCTCCAGAGATGCAGTGCAACATCCCAATGTGGTCCTATTTTTGCTCCAGTAAAGCCATTTAATTACAGGAGTGTGCTCTCATTGAAATGACTATACAACATTGACAGAGGCTGAAGAAGATATTTCTCAATAAGTATATATAGTAATCAGGCAAAAGATATAGGTTAGTGTTATCTTGAATCCAGCAAACAATCAGTGGCTCTCTATGAGGCAGCGATGATGAACCTACCGCACACTTGACTCACCAAAGCCTCTCTAGTGGCACGTGGCAAAGTTGCTGGCTGACCAGTTAAAATGACCAGTTTAAATCAGCCCAAAATAAATGGAGTGAAAAGTCTGTTCCTAAAAAAACGCACTGCTCTCTCGCAAAGCATGCCGGCTAATGATGCTGAGCACTGGGAAATGATGAAACATACACCCCACCACCACAGGAATTAGGAAAGGTAAGAGATGGGGGGGAAAAGGAGAGATACTACACATACATAATGCATGTATGTATGTATGTGTATATGTATGTACTGTATGTGTGTGTATGCATGAGTGAGTGTGAGTATATGCTTGTGTGTATTATGTAAAATCATCACTGCACTACACCAGGGATAGGCGCCAACATGCAATACAAATGTATGAATACAAATTTGAAGGAGAACAATGAATATTACACTTTATATTTACAATTTCAGAAAGTCAGGGGCTTAAGTCTCTATGAAGTCAAGAAGGGGAAACTGTGAACCCAGTTTAATACCTTAAACGGTATGAAAGGGTAAAATGTTCAACTGCATCTGGAGATCTGGACACTAGAAGCACATACAGGGGCATATTCCTGACATCATCTTTTGGAAATTAATGATAATTTAACTGTAAAACACTAAGTGGAGTATAAAGGTTGACTAACTAAATACAACATTAAAAACATAATTCCGAGTACTCTGGATGCCCAAATCTTTCTGAGAAAGAATTCTTCAATCAGGGAAATTGGTCTCATTCAGGTTTCTGTCAGGGACACTTAATTGATCACGTGACACAACTGCTGATAGTTTGTTGCAATAGAAACTGTAAGAAAAAATGTTTATTACAAATATTGTTATAGGGTGTTTTAGGCATGTCCACATGTTTTGGTTACATTGATTACCTCCAAACAGAAGCAAACCTGCAAATCCAAGCCAAGGATAGGAAAATGATATTTCACATCAGTGACAACTGAATTCCATTTATACCGATCTCTGATTGCCACAGAAGGAGGAGATGGAATAACAGACAATGACTGATAATGACTCAAGTTTTTTAATTTTCTTGTCATATGTTTACATTTAGGAATTCATCTGCTTCTATTTATGTGCCGAACAGGAGCTTCACTGATGATTCCACCAAGACTTAATTTTTTTTTTTTTTAGAAAAAAAAGTAAATTCATCATCATCACAGCATATAAACATATCTATTCCAGGGGCTGTATATGGAATCTTCATGAGAAATTAATTATGGCTTTGAAATCTCTGTCATCTTTACACTACATCTGTATTTCACTTGCAGTATGGTAGGGAAAAGTGTATTATTACGGGATGGTCATGCATTACTGGTCCTATGTGATGAATTAAGTCAAATATTTTTACAGAAATATTGGTGAAAAACAGAGCAGGCAAACCAAAAATAATTGGTATTTCTTTACTTGTACAAAATTACCCCCCAAAAAACTACAAAATCTATATAAATCTATATCATCTAACATGCTTTGTGAAATCTAACTTGTGTGATTAAAAAAAAAGCATTATAGATATACCTTGTTATTGTTAGGCAGGACCTAGAATAGCACAGGTTGATGAAGTCACGATGCAGAGACGGTAGCAGACCCACAAGGTAGAAAGGTCAGCGGCAGAGAATCAAGGTCAGGATAATCCGAGGTCGGGACAGGTAGGACAGGTTCAGGGTCGATCAGGAAAACCAAAGTTTGGTACACGGCACGCAAGCGCCGCCCATCAGCGGCAGACCGGCGTGGGACCGCGGCAGACACGGTAAGTGTAAAAGATATGGAACAGCGTTATGGTCTTCTAACATATAGTGTTGCAAGCAGCAAAATAAATCAGTTTAGCTTCACGTCATTTAAAAGTATTGTAAGATGTCGTTTCTAGAACACCTTCCACCATGATGGTATCACAATGCCTTAGATTATAGTAGCCTTTTTAGAAATGGAATATACCTTGTCTGGCACAGCTCTCTTTTCTCCTGCTTCCCCTATGGAAGGTACACAGGTATTCGGGGGCTAGCAGGACATGACCTCATAACCAAAAACTTTCTATGCACTCTGAGCCATGACCTGGAGCTTTGAGCATACCTGGAAACTCTGGATTTAGGATGTATGTTTGGCTGGCCCTTTCTCCTTACACTAAACCATTCGGCCTCATCTAAGAAGCAGCAGATGGAGAGCACCACGTGACCAACTTTGACATTTCCCAGGTAGGGTATGACATTATACCCTGCCCCTTCCCATTCCCCTGGAGATCTTTGTCAGGGAACCTCTCTCCTTGTCTCACAGTAAACCATCAGGCCCCCCTAGACTTTGATGTTTGGTGAAAGATGCATCCGTTATGGTCCCGATTATTTATTCACTGGTAACACTTATCACCTCCCTATGTAGTGAAAGATAGTGCCCACTTTAAGGAATCGTATGTGTCATAAAAGGTGTGATGTTAAAAAATATTTTGCTTGTCAATTACATTAAAAGTCAACGCGTGAAAAGCAGAAAATTGTACAGTCATAGATGGTCAAATGACTTTTATATGGCTTTTGTTTTATTCCTTTTCGCAAAACAATGTTTCATCTATTGATTCACCTTATGACAGAACATCTCCCATGCTGTGAACAATGCACATCTACATGCCTGTTAAATTGCTCCTTTAATCTTTGGAAGGCACAGAGTTCTCAGGAAATTGTTAGGGATTTATGCTTTGATTTTGCTGATTTTTTTGTAATTATTTTATGTATGTGCAGACATGCATGATAACAGTTAAGAAGACACTGGTTATTCCTGCTTTATTCATTATTGAAAGTGAACTTTAATCCTTTTTATCTGATTGTAACCACACTACCCCTCTTTCCCCTCTTGTAGCTTTACTGGAACATCCCAAGCCCTCTGCAAACCACCATCTGAAGAGTGGCCTTTGCAAGAATCCAAACGGTATTTAACCTCATTTGGACTTTGCCAGATCTGCAAGCAAGTTTACTGATTCATATTTTGTATTATTATGCATGTTTTCCTGTAAATGTGTTTTGGGGGGCATTGTTTCTGTTTAGGCCAAATGTTGTTTACCTTCGGAAAGTACATTCATTTGTCCTGATCCCCCCCCTCCTACGTAACTATGCCCCTTGTGCTAACCTAAAAACTATCTTCTCTTATTCATCTATCTCTTTCCTCTCTTGTATCTTTCCGGGAAACATTCCAAGCCCTCTGCAGACCACCATCTGAAGCCAAGAACTACCTACCCTCTTCCCTTACACTCACCCACTCCTCTGTTCATTTTATTTATTCATTCTCTTTTCCATCCTGAAACCACTTATCCCTAATTACTGCTACAAGAGCGCTAGTACCCCCCCTCTTTTCACCCCTCTTTTTGTTTCAATTACCCCTACTACTCCTTTTAGATTGTAAGCTCACGAGCAGGGCCCTCATAACCCCACCATTCCTGCCAGTGCGTAATACTTTTCGACATAAGTTTGGGCTTGCGACTTTATTATTAATCATCCTAAGATTGTTAGTGCTTGAAAGGTGTTCTCATACCTCTGTTGGCTTTATTTGAATTCACCATCGCTGACTCAGGTTAAATTGATTTACCCAAGTGACCTCAGCACAGGTTTGTAGACATTGTAACACCTGCTGCTTGGTTTGTGGACCACATTCTGGCTGGAAGCAGTTTTGGAAGCCATGTTGCATGTAGCAATATTTATTTTTTCAATGCCAACAGTAATAGGAGAAAATAATATAATACATAATATTGACATTCAAATTTTGTATTGGAAAAATAAAAACATTACAAGGGCAGTGGCTGTGGTACGATTAAACAGAGATGTGCTGCTGACTATCATGGAAAATAAGCTACTTAGTACCATAAATTGAATAGACGGCTGTATTGCAATCAATATAGTAAAACATGATTTAGAGACATTGTATTGCTTTAAGTGTAAAAGAAAAACAGTTTTTTTGGTTAAAAACAATGACCTTTTAAATAGGATTTTATATTGCAGATTATTGTACGCATACCTTCATTGTAAAGCTGGATGTCGATTTCTATAGATTGTCCTACAAATACCAGGACTATTGGAAGATGTGAACATAATAATAAATAATTATTAATATTTAATAGAAAATTCACCTGACATACTAACACAGCCCAAATAAAATGGGCAAACATCATGTTATAGAGGGGAGACTATATATTTGTGGCACTAATTAGGTTAGGTATATACATTTTTGCACTTGTATTACAGATATTCATTGGCACTGAATGTCCCATCGTGTTTTGTGTGCTCAGATATCGCCATGTTTCATACTCCAAATAAAGCAAAATAAAAAAAATACATATATTAATATCTATTTTTGTTTTTATTAAAAGTCTCATAAAAATTCTGATCTTCGGGTGTATTTTTTATTTAAAAAAAATATGATATATACATAACACTGAGGGAGGCAAATGTTATTTTTACAAAGATAATCCCTCATCTGATGTAGAGCAAATTGCTTTACTAAAAGTCACGCTTTGCTGGAAATATATTATAATTATTAAATATATTTAATTAAAAAAAAGATGCCAATGCAGGAGATGTTAAATCCTCAAAGTAACATGCGTTTTTTTTTCCTTAATAAAAGATCACACCTCTTCTTTATTGGCACAACGTGTTGTTTTTAAGCCTCGAGGCAGCGAAATACTGATCAGATATGTTTAAGATTTGGAAACAAGCATGAACGGTAGACAGGAGTACACCCTGATTCTGTTATTAAACTTCAAAAGCTTTTGTCAAGGTCACAATTATAATTTACACCATGGAGTGCTTTTCTGTACATGTTATGTTGGGTGTCCATGTAACATCATTTTCCATATGATATGGTGAATAAACATCTGAGATTAATGTAGCTGTACATAATGTGATTGTTTAACGTTATATTAATCTAAAACAATAATAACATTATGTCGGGGGATTTGCGGGGAAAACGCGGGGAAATTCCTCAGAAAAACAGCTGTTATGATTTCATACTCTGGTTAAGATAACAAGTGTAAAAATGTTTCATACAGAACCCTTAACAACTTGACATTGTTGCAGTGAATATTAAATTAATATTAAACATCAAGCTTACTCTTAAATAAAAAATGTATTAGGAAAGAGGCAGAGCAATGTTTCAGTGACAAAGAAAAGATAAGCATTACAAGTCAGTACAAATTACTACGCATGCAATAACACTTCCATGGTCCAATCCCTAGAAGCGTTACATGTTGTATAGCATTTGTGTGTCTTGCATTCAAAGCACCAAGGATAACTATTGTAACTTTTTAGGACAAGCAGGAGGCTACCTTCTCAGTCACTTTAGGATGGGTTTTGTGAATTTGGGGAATTAACTGGAGAAAGTTAAGAGTACAGATATGCGCCACGGAGGAGAGACCAGCGCCACACAATCATATCATATTCCATCTCCTTGAAGTCTGGGTAGGGGATGTTTTCCTAATAACAATTGCAAGGGGAACCATCCTATGTGTTGAAAGGTCTGGGAAGGCATCTGTTGTAAAGATACATCTAAGGTATTTATGGATGTATCCATCGTGTAAAAAGGTATTTGGTCTCTGTGAATTGTGGCTTCAAAAATATGGTGTAATCTCGACAGTCATGGCCAGTGTTGGGGGGGTAGTGTGGATCCATTGAAAGAGGATTGCCTTTTTTGCAGCAGTGGAGAGGAGCAACAACGTTTTAAATACAGGACAAGCCCATAGACAATGTAGAAAGTTGTGTTAAATAACTTTTATTTTAACACTGTAGTCCAGGGGTCTACACCAGGTAGCCCACAAGCTTCTGGTAGTAGCCTTTGAGCCCTGGAGTGATAAGCATACCGGGGAACTTTCTAAATAAGATGTCCCTGAGACTCTTGAACTATGAATCCTTTATTAGCCCGTTATGAAGATTCTATGTAGTGACCCACCAAATGTGTTAACCAAAAAGGCTCTAATACGGGTCCTCATGAAATCTTTGACTTGCTGTTATTCAAAGATTGAGTCAACTGCATTCAAGCAGGGATATCAACCGTAACCAATAAGCATTCTTGTATGCAATCACAGCAGTGTAAAATAGGAAGAAGTTCAGACGGTGTTACCCTCAGAATCTGCCCCATCACCCTGAAATTGGAGCAAAAACCTTGAGACCCTGAGCATTTCCAGGTATGGTGATCAGCACATTCTATGTCTGGAGAAGAGGGCGGTGTAAGAATCTAAATCCTATGTTAAAGTATAATCTTAATCCATAACACACCACCCTTTAATACGTTTCCTAGTAGCTCTCAGAATTGTTCATTAACCATAAAGTAAAAGGTTGGAGATCCCTCCCATAGGCTTTGTACACCCCACTGAAACGGGGGCACCAGCATAACACCAATGCATGATCAATTGGTATATCTATGTAAGAACATGTCTCCATGTCATCTTAAAACACTACCACTAACACAAATACTATTCAATGGGGTTATACCTAAAATGGGGGGGTGGCAGAGAACCTTTTGCACCAAGGAACATCTCATTGTTTTAGCCGTTAAAAAAATAACAAATGTATAGAAAAAAATAATCTGCTCTAAATTTTGCAGTATGTATAAATGCTGTTATCAAACTACCGTGATGTGTATGCAAGGGGGAAAAAAACATATAATTAGACGACAGATAAGAACCATTTGCCCCATCAGGTCTGTATGTTATTCCTGCCCTAAATACTCAAACCGCAATTGGTCCGTAATCGCGTCTTATATCCAGGATTTCATATATCATTCAATTCCCCCATTCTATTAACACTTATGTTTGGAGGCTGTTCCACGTATCCACCACATCTAAGTTTCTGACCCGCTAGTTTTAGGCCATCACCTCCTCTGTAACATTTGTCCTTTGAAATATACTTCCCTCCTGTACTTTGTTAAATCCCTTTATGCATTTACATGTTTCTACCACATTCCCTCTCTTTTCTTTTTTAATATATATTGAGATCCTGCAACACTATTTGAAAGGTGTTTCTTTTCCGAAGGTTGTCATAAGCACTTTTTGAAGCAATTATATCTGCATATTGAGGAGGTGAGGGTATAATTTGCCTTTAATAGAATATTGTGTAAGATGCCACATTGTTAATTGCATATAAAAAAGGGATATTGAAGCACTTGTGTACGCCTCATCTGCTGCTTGGCCTTTTAATAACTTAATTTATAATTATAGAATTAATTTGACACATGGAAGGCCGGGATAGTTAATAAACAATGCTTTGTGTGCTACATAACAGAATGAAAGTGGTTTTTTATGTGGCATAAAGCAAATTACGCATATGTTTTAAAAGGATTGCAAAGGGTTAATCACATTTGACAGAGTGTTTTACAAATCCTCTGAACGCAGAAGTCTTAGAAAGAATTATTTACCAATTTTAAAAGGTCTTGGCCCATCAAAGCTAGTGTTGGGTTAGAAATACAGAGTTAGTTGCCACGGTGACAAACACTTTTAAATATAACACATCCCCTAATGCGCTTTTAACATAGTATTTTATGACTTTTAAATCAGATACATTAGCAAATATATAAAGTAATTTAGTTGAAAGGTCATTTCTAGAACCGTTTATGTTACATTTCCCCAGGTATTTGAGTAAATTTGTACTATGACATTCCAGCTCTACTGTTCTCCTGACATAAGGTACAATATGCATCTGGTAAAGATTAAATATTCTGTTATTTCTGTTTTGTATTCAGGGCAAAATGTATTCACAGGAAACAAAAATATTTGTTTATGACGCTTTTGTTTTAGGAGGATTTATTTAGCTGAGCTCAACAGTACAATTGACTTTGTTTTTTTTTTTAATTTGCATGGATTTTGCCATAAGATTTTTTATTAACTATTGTTTAGATAGTTAACCATTTAACTGTATGTATATATCATACCAAACCAGGGGGTTAAATAGTTTAATATATGGCTTTTCATGCTTGGGCTTGCATGACACCATTGTTATGGTTACATACTCACTAAGTTCAGAAAACCAACATAGATGAGCACAATAAAATATATTGATTAAAAAATGTACACCATTGGGGTTCCATGTTTAGAATATTAACTTTTCACAGGTATGGTCCAGAGCTGGTCCTGTTTTGTACTGATAAAATCCAAGATATCGAAACAGATGTATGCGGGTGGAACGCTCTCACCAATTCATTTCCAACCCTTTGCTATGGCCTAAAGCTTTGTCTAAATCCAATGCATCGTATAAACTATGGAGCCCATGTAACTAAAGGTAAGGAGTGACGTATCTCATGTCCTTTTGTGGATGTATTAGACACGTCCATATTGGAATAAGTGTGTTTAATTTTGCTTGCCGTAACTTTTCCAAAACATAAAAGTCATAGTTCCAAAAGGGACCCGCCAGTGTCAAATAGAGCATCACCAATGAGGAATACATGTTAAAGTACTTGCAGAATTCTGTAACAGGGCTTATGGAATGCTTACAGTCCAGTGCTCTCTGTTGGCTGCTTGCAGCAGGCAATTGCTATAGGGGAAGCACTCCCATTGAAATCAATGGGCAGTTCAAAACACTTCATGGCCAAGTATAACTTTGAGCTTGATCTCACGCCTGTGTGCAGTTAATAAATCCATAAAAAAATGACCTATGAGATCACAAATACCAAAGCGGTACAGGAATGATGCTGCTTTGAAGACTTGCAACATATAAAAGTGCTTGCAGAGAAAGATAGCACTTTTAATGAAATTTTTACAACAATGAAAATCTGATGTGGTTGACCCCCCGTGGTTTTATATTTATCATATATATATATATATATTATTATAATATATATATTTTGAAAATCCTTCACTCAATGTTAACGTTTAAAAAATATCATTGTGTTTTGTGTCGCACGCTCACAAAACTTGTTTATAACGACAGATCTTACATCAAACTGTAAAAACAAGAAACTGTATCATTTGCCAATTTGGTGAAGTTCTGGGCGAGCTGAAACTGGCTAGCATACCTGAGGCAGCTGTTTCATTGTGGCGCCTGGAATCTTCCCTCTCGCTCAGCAGACAAGTTTCCTTTTCCCACCCATTTAACATATTCTCCTCCGCGTATCTTTCTCATGCTATTCATGGAAGAATCATCCCTTGCTCTGTGAGCTGGGATCAGAGCCCAAGCAGTCCTGCAGTCTGGCATTCCAGCGCTGTCTGGCTGTGTGATCATCACACTCCCCTCAAGGCTTCCAGGCTTTGCTAGAGAAACCACTGTCATCACTCTTATCTCTTATTTCTGATACCTAATAGAGATTAGTGAAACCTTGTATTGTCACGAGCAATGGAAAGTGACCGATATGAGATAGTCATCACTTCTTCCGTACCACACAGGATTTTAAAGTTCTTTTAGATCAAACTTGCCCCGAGTACAAACTATCACTACCCTCTCTTGTTAAAAGTGTCCACATTTATTCGGTTTCAAATGCAGTCATTTTAGATCTATTGTCACTATGAGAGCATTGAATTGTGACCCCCTAATATAACATGATTCAGGCTTGGTAACCGATGAAACATGGTTTGGAGTAAGGGAGTGGGTCTGCTTATGATGAGTAAAACATTTAAAGAGTAATAATATTGGCTCTTAGACATCTTTTAACACCGCCCTATAAATAGTATATGTTAAAGACCATATAGAAAAAAAAAATTATAATAGTTACACTTTCTAGAATTAGTGGGAAAAGAAAGACTTTTCTCGAAAGGTTAAACAATGCCAAACCACAAAAAGATTAGCTTTGTAGTCATTTTTCTGTATCGTATTTTCTTTTAAATTTTGATCATCGGTATAACAGGGAGCAACGAATGTTAGAAAGAGCTGGGGTCCAGTTACATAACCTGCTGACAGGAAAGATCAATTATACGTGGTCATAAACTTTACGTTTCCACAAAACCCACACTCATCAGAGGATTAGGAGCACTTAATAACCTAATTAATAAGCTTTAGACAATGCGAACTTGTCAAATTCTGTGCAGGAAAATGTCCGCGGCTATTAGTTATCCAGGAAACATCTTTCATTCTTGCGTATCGAGTTTAATCTGTTACCCGCTCAATGCATCTTTGCGTTGGCCTGTCTTGGGACATTGTGTTTGTCTTTCGCTATTGATGGGCAAGAAAAAAAAGTCATGTACTTAATGTAGATATGCACGTGTATCTGTATATATCTTACAAGGGATTTCCTGATGACCCACATATATATATATATATATATATATATATATATATATTCTATGCAAATACTATAGTCTATGGACCTCATTCTTCCTGATCAGTAGATCTATCTGTCATGAAGAATTTAAGATTCATATTTTCATTTGTCAGATGTGAAAGGGTCTGTCAGCTGAAGATTAGTATACAGGTTGCCAAAAAAAGCCTACAGCCCACAATAACAATACTATCTTATATTTGAGCTACCAGATAATCCCTTCACTTTCTTTCTCTGCAGTCTAGTTATGATCAGGCTTAAGTTGCATATTTTGTTTTTTTTTATCAAGATTTTGCTGATAAATGCTATCAGCAGGGGAGAAATGAAATCCAGTGGATGTGGCTCTTATTACAAAGAATGAGCACGGTTTGAGAGCGTTTTACACGATATAGAAGGAGTATTCATATTCAGATATTTAATGTCTAGATTCCTGGGAACCAAATACAGTTAATTATAGGGGAAAGAGCAACTGTTACTTTTTTTATACATAAGTCCTTGCTTTTTAAAGAATATTTTATAAAAATTTAAATTGATGATGATATTGCTTTATTAATGTTATAGTTTCTTGGGGGTTTTGCGGAACAAGTGAAATATATATATATAGTTTTTTTATTGTTTTTGTTGTTACAGAGAAGATGCAGAAAAACAAGCTGCGTGCTGTGAAGAATATGCCAGGATTAACCCATGCTTCCCGTGTGTTTAACCCTTGCCGCCTGGTTTCTGTTTTAGCACTGGTTGCCAAAGGAGTGTTCAGTGAATAGTGAAACATGAAACTGGTTCCATGCTGTGCCAAATATTGCAATATCAATTTGAGTTAACCGGTCTAGTGCCAGAAAATGTAGTCTTCTTGTTATATGTCTTAGGTATAGTTTCTAGTGAAGTACTTAAATTAAAGCCACCCAAAATATTACATTGGAATCAAACTAGGAAATACGTGGGGGTTTGCAAAGGGGGTTCAGTATTATGGCCCAAAACTTGACAAAAATAGTGTAGCTTACTTTATGTCCTATATAGGAGCCTCATGACTGCTGAAGCGTGTTCGTAGTTAGCAGGACGTATAATAAACCAGGCAAGAGTTTAGGGAGTCTTCTTCTGGTGAAACTCACAGCATAGCCCCCAAGTTTCTACCTGCTGCCCCTAAAATGTTGTTCTTACATCTCTTCAGTGATCCCCGATAAGATATATTTACAGCTATTAAAGTGAGAGAAATAATATGAAAAATAATGTTAAGTTGACAATCACATTAACATATGTACCAGTTAAGGCAAACTGGTACAGAAGGAGGAGAGGGACCAGTTGTTATGTGCCAAATATTACAAAAGTTGAAGGTCTACATGGGGAAGGATGGCTTGATTTGAAAAGGGGTCATGTGGACGTTCTAGAGGAGATGGGGGGGAATAACCAGAAGCTCTTGGAGATGCTGAACTTCAGGTGGTAGGATGCTATCTAAAATACACTATCTGGAAAAAAGTATGGGGACATCTGACCATTACACCAAAAGGGACTTTTATGACGTCCTATTCTAAATACATAGACATTAATATGAAGCGGGTCTCACCCTTTGCAGCTATAACAGCTTCTGCTCTTCTGGGAAGGTTTTGGAGTTTTTGTGGGAATTTTTGCCCGTTCATCCAGTAGAGCGTTTGTGAGGTCAGGCACTGATGTTGGATGAGAAGGCCTGGCTCGCAATCTCTGTTCCTGTTAATCCCAAATTGTTCGATGGGGTTGAGGTCAGGGCTCTGTGCGGACCAGTCAAGTTCTAACACACCAAACTCATCCAACCATGTCTCTATGGACATTTGATAACTACATTTGGCAGGGGCCATTGCTTTTGACAACAGTGGGATTTTTAGGTTGCTTTGGGAATTAGCATTGCAATGAATATTGGATCCAAATATCCAAGTGTCCTTCCCCAGACATGGTTTATTTTAGGAGGTATGAAGCAGTGGCCTCAATTATAACATCGCAATGCCTTTACAGTGTTCTATATTACCTGAAAAAGTGAAAAACTTTACAGAAGATATTTACGGAACATCCTTGTTGAATAAAATGACAAGCCTGAACAGTTGCAGAACATGCAGGGACAACAACCAAAGACAAAAGTGAAGATTGCTTCTTAACTCAGTGTTTTGCTCAGGATCAGAACTAGTATGTATCAGACGCCTGCTTGTCCTAATATAAATTTGTCATTTAAAGGTTATTCACTGTAAATAATCCCATTGTACAGTGCTGCTGAATATGATGGCGCTATTTAAAACAATACATAATAATAACATAACATTGGTAGTCAAGTAGGTTGAGTATATATTTTCTACATCAGTTTACTATTGATTTTATTTATACAACTACAACAAACTAATAATCGATCTCCCTCTTCCCAATGGACACTCCATTATTGGGCAAGTGACTAACCCACAACACAGCCATACTAAATATATAATGTATATAAACATATATTTCATATGTAATGCACCCAAATTCATTCATTTGTGAAAAGTCCTTCTTTTCCCCAATTCTCCCTCAAAAATATGAAGAAAAACATGTTTTTCTGATTGCTAAAATGTTGAGAAATGTATTTAAATAATTCTGTTTTAATTATTTTAAGGTAAAATTTCTTATAATTTTGTCTTAGAATAATTATTCATTAAAGTAATTTGGCATATTTTTCCACTCAGGGAAACATCTTCTTAAAGAGAATCTATTAAAATTGGTAATTTTGTATAATTATATTTATGTTAAAACACAGTCTAGAGTAGTTTAGTTTAATTCACTTTCTGGCGTGCATGAAAATCAAATATATTTTTAACTGAGAGGTCTTAGTAGCATATATGCTTGCACTTCCTATATATACTGTATATATATATATATATATATACATATATATATTGCTCTTCTACAATTAATTATATCTGACTGGTTTCCATTAATGTGCACAGTGTATTTTGGGTACAGAAGGATGTATAGAGATCAACTACTCTACAAAGACTTTGTAGACTCTTTTTTAGCAGTTGGGTGTTGTTGCCACTTAAACAGGATGAAACTCTAAACAAAAAGATGATCTGATATGACCAGAAGATGCATTTGGGTCTACATGTTGCCCCTCAGAAGTATTTCAGGTCTTTTCCAGATATCAATTGGATTCAAATTAAGTTAACCTTCAAGTTAAGGACCTTACTTGAAGGTTGCATTTTGTTTCTAAATGTCACATTTCTAAACTTTACTATTAATCAGTAGTTCCTATTTTTTTTTGTCAAGTGAATTTGGAAACAATGATATATACTGTTGTGTGTTGTTTGTACACTTCAGAGAAGTGTAATTTGTATATAGGATATTTTCTTCTCTGATGGAAGCATAATATTTTCAGCATTAAGGAAATCATGTCCAGCTTTCACATACCTTAAATATTTTTATTGTCAGCAATGTGGGGCATTGGCAGCTATAACAATGTATCATTGCTAAGTAAATATAACACAATGTGCTTCACACTAATTCTGGTATCATTTTATATTGTTTATATAATATGGAAGGAAAAATCTGAAAAAATAGGGCAAATGAATTGTCCATGCTTATATTGTAAAAAAAATTATAATATAGATTTGCATTTAAATACAAGCATCAGATTTGTTAGAGACTGCGCATGTAAAATTACATGAATTATTTATGTAACCAAGTCCCATGACCTGGTTTGGCAGCTCTAGCAAGTCCTTGCAATTGGGTTTGTACTTTTGGCATTTGATCCACTAAGCATTTTTGAATATTTATTTTTAGTAAATTAAACCTGCAATGTATGAAATATCCAGTGACATGTAAGATCATATTAATATGTAGTTGGTCCACCTTTGCAGCTATAGCAGCTTCCACTTCTCTGGGAAGGTTTTCTACAAGATCTTGCAGTGTTTCTGTAGGAATTTTTGCCCATTCATCCAGTAGAGCATTTGTGAGGTCAGGCACTGATGTTGGACGAGAAGACTTGGCTTGCATTCTCCATTCCAGTTAATCCCAAATGTGTTCGATGGGGTTGAGGTCAGGGTACTGTGCGGCCTGTCAAGTTCTTCCACACCAAACTCATCCAACCACGTCTTTATGGACCTTGTTTTGTGCACCACTATTAGGATAAAAGTATTGGGAAACACCTCTTGATTATTGAAATCAGTGTTTGGGCTAGACTTCAGAATACCAAAACATTTTGGACAATGCTATGCTTCCCAAATTGCGGGAACAGTTTGAGGAAGACCCTTTTGTATTCCAGCCTGACTGTGCCCCAGTGCACAAAGCAAGGTCCAAAAAGACATGGTTGGATGAGTTTGACCTCAATCACCATCGAACACCTTTGGGATGAACTGGAATGGAGACTGTGAGCCAGGCCTTCTCATCCAACATCAGTGCCTGACCTCACAAACGCTCTACTGGATGAATGAGCAAAAATTCCCACGTAAACACTCCAAATCCATGGAGAAAGAGAAGAATGGAAGCTGTTGCCGCCCCAAGCACCTTTTTTTTTTTGCAAAGGTACATATTAAAATCTATGTATTTAGGATGCAATGTAAATCGAAATAAGTCAATGTTACTGTAATTGTCAGGTGTCCGAATATTTTTGTCCATATAGTGTATTTATGGTGCCAGACCCAGACTGACCCATTTGGCAAACTAGGAACTAGGTTTGTGGGACTTATGGCACTTCGTATGTACCTAACTGCTACTTGTATGGCTGATCCTGTTTTTTAATGTGCAGCCACCCTGCTGGATAAACATGGCAGTACCCTGCAAAAGTTTAAGGGCCAAGGAGGGAGCTCTGGTGCATGGTGCCCAGATTGAGGCATTTATAGTGGGTTGTGATGTATTGGTAGATACATAGGTAGTCTCAGACCCTTGTAGTGGGTTATAATGGATGGATGGATGGATAGATAGATAGATAGATAGATAGATAGATAGATAGATAGATAAACATGCCTCATAGTAGTAGTCATTATTCCTCTACATATTTTTAAGAAGATGGTCTCCGGAAAGTTGTACATTAGACCTACTATAGAACATAGAGGTACCATTTGTTGACAATGCTGAATAATTAGCTCACACATGCAAGTCTATTAAAAAAAGGCCACACGAGCAGTGAAAAGATTTATTCTTATCCTTCCCTTTCATCCTTTTCTTTCCCTGAAGACACAAGGTGACACATCCAAGTGCTTGTCCCTCAACAGCCTCTTCAGTGAGCAGCAGAGCAGAAAGACCTAATATCTATTCATTCATAATCTGTCATTTGAAAATCATTAGGGACAATTGACTTCACATGTCTCAGATAATTAAAATAGTCATGCTTCCCTTCTGATTTTCAAAGCAAATACCTCACATTCTGAATCAGAACTTTTATTGATGTCTTTCAACGTATGGCATCATGTTGTCAGCTGTTTGAGTTACAAAAAAAATCATTTAGATCATTGATGTGTATGTAGTAACCGTGGCAACACGTTATTGCTTTTAGACAGTTTAGGTTACAGAGGAGATTAGTTTGGGAAGCAGAGTAGTTTTCGGGTTTGGGAGGTAGGTAGTTTACCCACCACCTTGATTGCGCTAGAAGAGTATCAGAACTACCAATACCTGGTGCCTATTGCTTTATGAGATTGGTCTGGAATATTTGGAGTTCCCACAATATTCTATTACCCCCCTCGGCTTTGGGAAGCTCTGTGTTTTATTTTAGTCCCAACAACTTTGATATAATTTTGGATTTTTGATACTTTCCTTAAATTTGTCAGAAAGATATTTTAAAAGGTGATATATGATGGGGTAGGATAGCACATTTCATGTAATTTAGAATACTTTGTGAGTCTGTTCCTACTTGTTTTCCGATCCTCAGATGCTGGAGGGGATTAGGTGCAAAATAGTTGTTAGACCTGGTAAAAGGACAGGGACTCACACCAAAGGTGTTAATGAACATTTCTCCCTGCTATCTTGATTTTAGATGGTGGGCAGGTGTGATTGAGCTCCAGGCTCCTATGATTTACGGCCCCCCCTGTGCAGTCTGAATATGCAAATTCACTTTTGTTTGTTGCAGGTGCCCAAATCCTCAGGGAATCTATTGATTAGAGGCAGGGAATGGTTTTGTTTGGAACTCTATTTTTAGGTAGATGGCATGCTCAACCATGCAGACAAACATATGATATCACAGCATTTGGGCAGACTTCATGACAAGTGGAAGTAATAATATTTAAAGGCAATTAATGATAAAGATGTATTTTAAAAAAAAAACAGATACAATCTTTTTATGTTTCTAAGTCATGATTTTTACATAGTCTTTTTAAAAAAAGGCATTTTTTTATTTTAGTTTAATGTAATACATACATTATCATTATTATCTTGTTATTACAACATTAAGAGACCTTGCAATGAAATATAGACATTAAAAAATGTAATCAGAGACAGAAGTTGTGGAAACCACAAACCACAAGCCCCCATCCTATACTAGAGGATGGTGTTTCTATGAAGAGAATACTTTGATGATGCAGTTACCCTAACTATATGTTGGGTACTACTGAGTTTTCTTTTAAAAGCAGCCTCAAGGAGGAAAGTCTTTGGTGCTAAACGTTCACCATGTATAGTAGGCAAGTGCCTAGGGTACTTTGTGGGGAAAACTGCCATTCTTGCTCTTAATCCCATGAAGTTTTCATACAACATATTTATCAGCTAATGTGGCAGTTTTATACCTATAACATTTAGGCTCATGATTGTTCTACGTTGCATTGGACACATGACCAGTTCAAGAAGAGGTCTTGAACGGAAAACAAAGATGATGCTGATTCCTCAGTCGAAAGAGTCAGACAGAGGAGTTTGTGAAGACGGTGACCATGGGGAGGTCTGAATATAAGGCTTGTAGGCAAGATTAGGTAGATTCATTCTCTGAAAACTCTTGTATTCCAGCAGTTACAGTAAACCAATTTTAACACCTTCAGGTTTTATTATAATTTATCCAAGAATTTAAAAAGAACAGCACGATCAACAAGATTGAAACAAAATACTTTGAGATGTATGTAAGGGAATATGATATATTAATTATATTACTGCTATATATCTGTTACTTCAGTCAATTTAACAGTAATAAAGAGATAATTGCTATTTTCTTGGAGAGAGTATTCATAGTTTGGAATGCTAAGAAAAATGATATTTTTCACAAAAAAAGGGATACGGGCAAAACAGTGATCAAAAATAATAATGCACATGATTGATATTTATAATCATGCTATTTGAATGATTTATTTGAATGATTTAGAAGAGAAATGGATGTTCTCTTTTTTCATCTTGTGTACCTAGCTAGAATGACCTAACATGTCTATCTACAAAGGAGGGGGGATACAGCAGTGGAACCAGCGTCATATTCTGGAATAGGCTGACAAGTGGAGGCAGTCCTCTGTTGTGAAACCGGGGGCCAGATCACCCGCTTGGGCAAGTAGCCCACCCCCGGTGTCCCGCTGTTCAGTCAGCAGGTTGCAAAGGAGATCTCTCATAATTATCTTCGAAGATGTCTGGTTCTTGTCCTGATGTGTCTCCACTTTGAGCATCACTCTTACAAAGGCTACCCCAACCAATCATCTTTTTCCAAACTTAATAAATATGGAAAAACAACTAAATGAGGAGGAATAATCATGCAAATAAAGAAAATTAGAAGGTGGCATTACTGATCCCAAGGTTTACACACTGCAACATTTCTAATACTGTATATATTAATTTGTTATCTGCAAATCTGTTTTTTATATATATATATTTGTAAGTACTAGTATTTAAGTGCATTTAATTTGCAGAACTCCAAAACTGGATACATGACAGATGAACAAAATATATTGTGAATTTTTTTCCCTATTCTTTTTTAATTCTGATGAGATCAAAGAGAAGTACATGCAAAAACAAAATCATATATTTTATTTTACATGTCAAGGCCTGCCACGTTTCTGTTATTGGCTAACAGTAAGTACAAAGGGATTGCAGACTTTCCCTATTAGCAATTGTGTTTTGGATCCACACACATTATGAACCATGCGACACAATGCATTTTAAGGCACATTCAATCCAGTATGACACATGACAACAATGATTCTGACTTCTTTGTATACAGTGACAGCAGCTCAAAAGTAGTACAGTGCACTTAGCTTTTTATGACAGTCACATGTGTTATTGTTATCAATATGGGTGACAATTATAATGCATTTCTTATCATTGTATATATTTATGTTGACAAAGTGAATTGTTTAAGAAGGAGCCTCTATTTTCCTTGAAATGAATGCAGTTTGTTGGGTCCTTTAACTAGCACAAAAGCAAGCGGGGTTGTATAGCGAGAGGCATTAGTAGCGGGAAGAGAGAGGTGGTTCTGCCATGTTAGAGATCTCTGGTCGGACCTCACCTAGAATATCGGGTACGTTTATGGAGACCCACATCTCCAGAAGGATATTGACATTTTGAAGAGTGTCCAGAAGAGGGCTTCCAAATTGGTGAATGGTTTGCAGGAACAAAAATATAATAAAAGTGCTCAATATGTATGGTGTGGATTTTAAAAGAGACATGGGAGATGTGAAAGAAATGTTTAAATTTGATAAAGTACAGAAGGCAAGTTTATTTCAAAGGAGGATAGATGTTGGAACAACATAATCTAAAACTAGAGGATCAGAGGCTTAAAAGTAAAGTAAGGAGGTTTTGCTTTACTGGAATGGTAGATAAATGGAACAGCCTCCTAGCAGAAGTGGTAGAGGCTACAGTAAATTAACATGCATGGGATCAGCATAAAGCTATCCTGAATCTAAGACAAGATCAGGGACTGATTAGGACCGGAGTCTTACATCTAGAAAAATGGGCAGACGAGATTAGCTGAATGGTTATTTCCTGCCATCAAATACTACAAATGTATGTTTAGCACTCATACCAAATTGTTAAGCATGCTAAATGTTAGCAAGCATGCCTCCAGACCCTAGGTTTGGGCTAACACATCTTGTGCTGATTCTTCCCTTGTAGTGTACGCACCTTTAGTAAAAAAAAAAATAAAAAAATTACTTACTTATACATCAAACTGATTCAAACAAAACTGAGGCCACATTTTTTGAAATGCGTAAACATGTTTAGAAAAAAAATGTAAAAATTCACAAGAAAAACAGGAGAAATTGGCACATATAACCTGCAGATTTTGCTTGAAAGTATCAGAAATCATGACTGTTAATTACTCTCTTTAGAAAAAGTCCCCTTAGTTTGCTTGTTCTCACTTGCCAATTTGTTCATGTTTATGTTTGAAGGGAAAAAAAACACGCATTTGCTACTTAGTAATGCTCATTTAGTGTCTCGGTGGATTTTCTTGAGCCAAAAACATTATTCAGCCAAGTTAAAATGAAGTTTAAAGATGCATGGCTCTAATTATTTTTCCTTAAGTAGTGTTAAGCATAAGCCATTAAAAACTATTAAATGTATAGGCATGTTGTATTAATTGAGTGTCATTGCATAATATATTTACTATATATATATACGGTATATATACTGAATTTATTCACAAATAACTGCTTGCAAAAATGTCTCAAGGACTAGTATATGTTGTGGCATTATTTAGCAAATGTATAATGATAAAATATTTATCGTTTTCCAATATTGCTTTACTTTATATATTTTTGTTTTAAAAGCTCAAGTGGAAAAGTAGATTATTATTCCTATAGGTAGACCAACTCACCAATGTGGACCATGAAGGCACTGGTTTGTAAAAACGTAACAGCAGTGTCATAGAATAGTGTGGACTTCCTTGCTCGAATGCATAGGATGGAAAGAAAGAGAGTACCGTATTATGGATATGCATTATGCAGAAGGTCTGTCCCCCCATGTAAACAAACTAGGTGGGTGCGGGCACACAGGTTTTTCCTATTTAGCAAGCAACAGCATGTAGAAAGTAAGGACCACAGGACCCCGAGGACTGTCCTGATACATGCAATTATATTATATGTATACATACGTTACACAGTAATGTACTGGACACTACACTTTATTCACATGTTTCATAACAAGATCGTTAAGATTCTAGATCCAATAAATTCAGATATCACAAGTCCAATTCAATTATCAATCTCTATATGCAACATTTTCACTTCATAAGTTGACGGGTTCATTTTTAAGAGTTAGGGGTAATTGCGTTATGTTTACTCGCAGCTCTGGCAATGAAAGGGTTTGTCACTTCAATGAATGAATGCTAAAAAACACATTTAAGTAATTCTCATGCCAAAAATGGGTAAAAATCTCAACTACCACAAATTTTATCCTGGAAAGCGGATGGCGCTTGATGAAGCAGCTGATAAACAAATAAGCATGTAAATTAGTCATTTCCACTAAAGTACTCGTTCACATGCAATTTGTTTTAAACGGAAACCATCTGTAATAGAGCACAGCATCCATGTTCACTGTTTCTCTTCTTCTTCTTAAATAATCTCATATAGACCAACAAGCTGGCCAGGTCAGTTCCTTACCAAATGTACACTCAGGGATGACTGTGATGGTAATGCGGCAATACCACTGGTAACATTTCATCTCCTTTTTCAATCATTTTAGATACCCATTTACAATCTGTTATAATAGGGAAATCCATTAAAACCATTGTGTCATTTTACTGCCCTTTTAAACTCTCCTAGCTCATTTTTTTAGTTTTTACATTTACCCCACCATCTCTAAACCTTTCATTTTGTCTAATGCTTCCATTGCTTACTTTGTTTGTTTGCTTATGTAATAACTTGCGCTCCACACAGAGGTGGATTGTCAACTCTCCAGGAAAGACATGGCTCATTAGACAGAGGTTTCACACAAAGTGAAAGGTGTTTTGTCCTGATGTGGCAGGGACAGGACTTTTACTGTGGGAGGTTGGGGGGCAAGTTGTGTGGACTTGCTGCAGTTCATAGCCTTATCAAAATATAGCTTTATTACAATATATTGATATACCAGTTTGATTACTCTCTAAGGAGCTTCAACAAAGTACTCCATTTTTTCCTGGGCTAATACACCTAAATCCAATTGTACACTATATAGAGGGCACCAGTAACCAACAGGGTAAGTATGACTATACAATTTGCCCTAGCACACTTAATTCTGGTTTGTGCCTCTATACGATGCACCAACAGTAATTTCCTCAATGTGGCTCCCAGATGATGGGCTGCTTTTCTTTCTTCTGAAGACGGCTATTTGAACATTTTTATAGGGTGAAGTGCTTGTTGATTCGGCTACTGAGCATTGATATTCTGTGACCATTTGTAAAACCCAAAATATAATACAATAACGAGCAAAGAAATGTATAGAAGACTAATCAATAGAACCGCCTAGTTATAAAGATGGGGACCTTTTATCTCCAATGGACTCCACCTTAAATGGAGCACTGTTCTCTCCTTTCTTCATTTTTACTGAATACAGATAAACACAGACATTATTGCATCACTCTGGTAAAACAAAATAGATGACCAAATAAGTTTTATTATCCTTTTTATCAAATAAAGTCATTTTAGAGATGTACTCTTTTGTGGGTAAGATAAAAGCATGTTTGACATTTAATAATTAAGATATTTTAAACTGGGTCTACAAAGTACACATTTTAATAAAATTTCACCATAACAATTATACCATTTGACAAATAAAAAAACAAAAGCAATAGATAGTTTTCATACATAAAATGAGTTATTGTACAAGTGGCAATGGTGGTTGATTCCCATTCATGAATAAATTACAGTATGTATTTCATATTTTTCCACTTCAATAAATGCCTGCTGGATGCTCCATTGTGACACGTGTGTATATTGTATGTGACATTTGGGTGACCTCCATCTCACCTGATAGAGTGAGCTCAATTTAATCTTTCGCTTTGCCATCACACTCCATCCAGCAGAGCAGACTAGATTCTATTTTTTAAGCTACTGTACTCAAGCGGGCAAGCTAATATTTATTTATACTCCATTAAACCCAAATTAGCAAATTGATATTTATTTGTACAAACCATGTTCAGTTATTAAAGACAATAAAGGGCATACAGACATTGTCATTGTTGATACAGTAATATATTTTGATGGGGAACTATACAAGGTCGCTAAAATGAACATTTTTAAGTCACTGCAAAAATATTGGCATTACTTCAACATAAAGCTAGGATCATATACTTCTTTTGATGATGTGTTAAACACATATATATATTGTTTTGTGGCCATTATATATATATGTATATATATATATATATATATATATATATATAAAACTATATTCTATTTTATAGTATTCACTACTACTTCCGTTATCGTATTCATATTGTGGCAATTTGCACCTTGGATATCAGCTTTATATCAGCTTTATAATCTGGTTGTCTTGAAATCTCAGCCAAGTTGAACTAAGAACGGGACTGTTAAATTGAAATGCTGTGTACCCCTTATTAACCAGAGAGTAGTCGGGAGCTTCCTTGTTTCTATCAACCTATGCACTTTGATGGGGGTAGAATAATTCACCCTGAGAGCAGTGGCATAGAGAGAAAACTGTAGCAGGTAGCACACCCAGTATGTCTCAATCCCCCCCCCCCCCGTAAAAGGTATTGGTAAACTACTTGAGGCAAGGTTGGTGACCACATCCATTGGGCTGTTCTGTTTCCATGTGCGTGTATGTCCAGGCACTGGGGTGTCTTACCCTCAAACCTCTGCAGAACATGGAGACTGGAGAAGAGGCTTTTATAAGGAACACATTGCAAAAATGACACTGCTGTTCCTTTAAGTGGTTGAAAATGGTTTGCAGATTTATTGCGTGTAGTCCGATGGAATAGCAAATAAAATACATTGGTGGTGCTCCTTCTTTTTGTTTTATTGTTTGGGTTCATTTGCTCCTATGGTTTCCTATTCTTCACCCATCCTGTAGCTACCCTTATGCCTGGTGATCATCATGGCCCTTTCCTTAGTTAAGTGTGTGGTCTGATTAATTAAGCAAGCTGTTCACATTAATATGACCAGATCAGAGTAATATTACAGCCTCCCATTGATTAGCAACATAGCAAAGGGATCCTATATAGGCTTAATTTAAAAAAAAAATTTAATACCAACTCAATACCAATTCAATGTGTCTTGTTTGTGTAACAGAATTTTAGTCTGCCCCTTATAGTATTTGTAATGCATTTATGATCATATAACATTTTGTCAATATATTCCTTTTACATTATGTTAAATAACATTTAAAGCAGAGTACTAAGTGCAGAGTACTTTGTTTTAGATTGTATGTAAATTGTACATATGTGTATCACACTTCAGATTTTACTTGATTCGGTCTGAAGCAGAGAGTGTCTGCTTGTATGATGGCCCAATAAAAGGCACCAAGTTCAACTAAAGACTCCACTTACAATTTTAAAGATATGTAGTAACGTTTTCAGCTTTTGGGTGATTTGTACCCTTTTTAACACCAGCTATAGTGATATTTCATATATACATACAGATAGATAGATAGATAGATAGATAGATCGATCTACACACTACTGTTCAAAATTTGGGGTCACTTAGCTGTTTTCATGGCCGTTTCCAGCTACAATAGTCATTTACAACATTGACAACATCTACACTGTATTTCTGATCCATGTCATGTTATTTTAATGGACAACATTTGCTTTTCTCTCTAAAACAAGGACATTTAACTTTCGATCAGTAGTAGAATATATATATATATATTTATATATTACCCCATTGCTTAATACTGATCAGCAGTTGTGGAAGAAAGTTTAAAGTACAATTTTATCAACTCCTGCAGAGCCCTGAAGGTAAATCTTTAACACAGTCATTGCCGTATGTGTCACTATTTGCTAAGTGTGCTTTCATCTCGAAAGCTTTGGTAATAGATGCAGCCCTCTTTCTTTGATCTATATGGGAAGCATGGAGTTTGTAACTCCATTTATGATATAATAGTCAAGAAATACACATAACTTACAGTAGTCACAGAGTTCATACCAAGTAGTTGATGAACCTTAACATGCTATTTCCTAACCTTTGATCCTAGGGCACTACAGTATGCACTTTCAAATAGTAGCCTTCCTATTCCATGGGAGGAAGGTTGCCTCATCCATAGAGCTATTACGACAGACTTTTTTTATATTATGGGAGAAATACACATCTGAAACCGATTAGCTATTCTTCGATACAGCTTTAAGTTTTATTGTAAAGCGTAAGTATTATTTAACGTTACTATTTACATTTGTCACCAAAATAGTTCAGTTTGTTCTATTTTTTTCTAAAATATATATAGTAAACATATTCACACTTTTTTTAGACAGTAAAATAAAGTGGTAGTTGCCCGGAGTCGATTATGGATAGTGTGGTATGCAAGGAAGTCAGGTCTTAAAACAACGAAGGCTTCTAAATCACCAGGAAAGACCGCATAAATCTTACTGATTTCAGAATGACACGAAGAAAAAACAGATCTGTTCTTGCAATTCATCATTTACTAAATCATTTTCCTGTAAACTAGCCCCATTTTTTTTTTCTGTGCTGTTGTACACTGTAATACCTGCACATAACCAGCCTCTTGGAGGATCGGAGAAAAAGAGAACACAAGCTAAATTGGTTCTATTCCTTTATCAGCAGGAGGCAATCCATCCCTGAAGTTTTTACTTGACTCTTGTGGCTTAGAAAAGAAGTGGTACAATTATTGGAGGCAATAGCCTTGGGCTGACGTGCCAGTCAACTTAAAAATCAAAAACGCAGGTGCATCAGAATGCTCTATCTCCTGTGACAATTATTTTAGGATGATGCAACGTGATACCCTGTTGCATTACTGCCTGGAACGCGGACAGATCTTTTGCGGCGTGTCTTCTAGGGTGTGAGCATTGAAAATAAAATGGTACTGTTAAACCAAGACTTGTCCTGCAATATCTCAACACAATATTATAGTGTGACACAAAATATGTGCATATCTGGAATATATTTATTTGTAGGGATGTGTAATAAATGCTTAAAATGCATATTTAGACAGATGCATACATTAAGCGATAGACATTACCTCCCAACTTCTGAAGTGCTGCTCCGGGATGTTGTATGCAGTACGGTGCTGGTTAACCCATTGTGTGGATGCTGGAGGGACGTGATGTTTACCATCCAGCCAGCCTTGCCTATGTGATTTTTGTTTGTGCAAATACACTCAATGCACTCACCAATATGGCTAATTTTTTTCTAGTTGGAGAGATGGGTGTCCCAAATCAAGACTGTCTTGCTTAATTCAAAATAAAAGGGATAGATAGACACTGCAGTTCATTTTGATTTAGACCAACTATGCCTAAGGCCATGGGGGCAGCCATGGGGGCAGCAGGCCACTCTGCTGCAAAACTGGGGCAGATTTCCTTGTCGGTTGATCAGGCCTCCTGGTATGCTGTTGCTTGGTAGGCTAGTTTCAATGAGATTTTTGATCTCTCCACCATGGAGGACTATTCTGAGACGGCACAGCCTGCATATGATGAAGCACATGGCAGTGCACATCATCAAGAGAAAGAGATGATGTCATATGGGCACTAGGATCAGCAGTGAGGATGACGGCTACTACACACTTACTGTAATGTAATGCTGCCTTAAACTTTTTTTTTGGAAAATAAGGAACCAAGAGTACTCTGCAGGGCATGTAATGCAACTTCACCAAGACAGATGCCCAAGCTTAAGTGAATGCGTAAGTTAATGGGCACTTTGGTGTTGCTTAGCGATAACCTAACTATAATGTTTTTATACAATTTTTTCATGCATGTATTAGCTAAGGGTTAACTCAACTGACCAGACGAGTTGCATGCCCTCACTAGCACTGGAAAAATGATTTGCATATTTACTAAATATGTGAAAGAACTAAGTTTTGTGGATTTGATGTAAAGTTCAATGAGAACCAAGCCTGTTCTTGCTCAAATTCCCACCCCCCATACATCTATTAAAAAGGCACCTTCTATTAACTACAGGTAAAGGGAAAGATATTTGCTCTCCCTCTGTGCATGGTAGGGAAGAGGGTAATTAAATAAATCTATATTCCCCAAATATTATCTGCTCAGAGAAATGGGGGTGAAATATAGAAAAACTGACCTATAGGACAGGACCCCAAGCTGTGCCTCTCCATTACCTCACGTCCTGTTTCTGGTACCATGTAGAGATAAATATATTAATAACCCTTAGAGCTGCATCCTTGAACACCAATCTCTTCCCACTTGGATGAGGGGGGGATTAAAAGTTTTCTAGGAAAACCTTTACAGGGCCACAGACCCCATTCCATCCCCCTCCCCCTGATCCCCCCATGCCTGCCATAGAGGATGGAGGCAATAAAGTTTAAAAACAAAAATGAATCTCTACCTACCCCTGTCAATAAAAAATATTGTCCACCCCCCACACACATGCCCTACCAACAACACAAAAAATACATTATATTGTAAACACATTATTTGAAAAACAAACAGATTAACATAAAGAGAAATGTTGTGGCTGTTTTATTTTTGTGGGCACTTTCTTCCAGGGGACAATTTATTCAAGGGTAATTTGTGAGCTGAGGCCAAAATCATCAGCCTCTGCACTTGTTTGCTTAAGACTTTCATTCGTGACCCTCAGCTTTAGAACCGTGTCCTTTATTAATCATTTGCTTCCTGAATCGGAGGGAATATTTTTGGAGACGGAAAATTGTTCTGGGACCGATGGAGTCTTACACGCCAACCAGAAATGTTTAAATGACAAATAACCTTTGCATGACAGCTAAGGTTCATTCAGATGGTAGAGGCCTGAATGTGTGTGATTGATGATGTTGATATTGTAAATAGGTCTAAGATATGCCAAGGCAAAGAGAAAAACAAAATTCCAGATTTATACTGTAGATAGACTAAGGAGTTACGAGCATGTTCCCAACATGTGGCCTCTGTAGAAATGGTGTCACCATTTTGGTTAACCTCACTGTGCCTGTCTGGTTTTCTTCTGGCTTAGACAAAAGGCGATCTACTCTACAAACAAATGGATATTTTCTCTAGACTATTAGAAGTTTGTATTAGCAAGTCATTTGATTTTGTTGCTTTTTCCTGATAGGACCATCATTTTTATTTTCTCTTTCCAGAACACGTGGAGGATCCGTACCTCACGTTCCTTCACAGACTGCCACAGATGTAATTAACATTATATTCATGTGGATTGTTAGCTGTGTAATTAAGGCCAAGAAATTTGCTTAAAATAACACAAAATAAAAAAGTGGGATTCTATATCTTTTAGTTACCTGATCCAAACACTGTCTAACAAACAAAAATAATGTAGTCCTTTTTTTTATTTTTCCTTTCTTGTATATTATTATGTTTTTATATTTTGTGTATAATTTTCACCTCATTGTAAATGACAAGTTTTATTTTCTGACAGTGTTCAACTCCAATGTCCAATGCCGAGTTAGAAGAAAACGCAAAGAAACATATTTATATACCGTATGTGCTTGAGCTTGTAGTACTCACTGAAGACACATCATTGGATAACCTGTTAGGACATTTAATAAGGTAAACAAATGATATGAGTGTTAGAGAAACGCATCAAGTAATTAATACATGTGCAAGACCACACAGAAGCTCTGAATAATTTAAACAAGACAATGCTGTGGAAAAAAGATATGCACATTTGTGCAATTCAGGGAATGTAAGTAGGTTTTCTACTCGCTGTTGCTTCTGGTCGTCCAGTCCGTAGCCTGAGAAAAAGGCCAGTTCTGTTCTGAAAGCAACAGAAATCACTATGGTTACAGCACTACACAGAACCCTACAATGCATAAAATTATAATTCTATCTCCATGGAGACCAGGAAGTTTCTACCAGGGAGTAGACTGAAGGAATTACTCTGTTTAGTTATTGTTACTTTTATTTTGTTACGTTAATTGCATTTGAATTGCACCTGAATCTGTGATGCCAAATGTTAAATTAGCATTACTACATTCAGCGAGCTTAATAGTCATAACCATCTTGTAATAGTTTAACAGATGTCTACAAGAGCAAAAGAATAAATATTTATTTTCTCACATGCTTTTTAACCTTTTATCCTCATCTCTCTCTATTCAATTAATTGCTCCATAATTCTTTCCTCTGCTGTTCATTTTGTTCACACCTTTCACCAGAACCTTTGAGCCAACTAAAGTCCTCATATTGCTCTTGATTGATTACTCGTGATTTCAGCTGGCTTTTGCTCATAGTTGCCCATGTTACTATATGTTTTCATATTACCTATAATTATGCAATTTGTCCACACACCATTAAGAGGCAGAGATGATGTCATATGCCAGTGCTAGGCAGTGAGGATGGCTACTAAATTTGGAGATGGCTGGGGACACTTCCCTGGATCAGGCCTAATGGGAAGGTTAATATGTTAGGCATATACACAACATACTTATTTTGCCCTAAAATGCATGTAACATAAAACAACCATTTGCTCTGCTAAAAAGAATCCCATTCGGAGTCCCTCTTAGTGCTAGGTGTCTCAGGCAGCTGCCTATTTGTAAGTGCTGAGTTCAGAGCGAAACGCATTAGTGGGTTTTTATCATGTCTCCCGTGTGGGCAGTGTAACCCTGCAGTTGCATGTCAATGGGATGGATTATTGATAATAAATAAGTTATGATATATCGCAGAGTTTTTTTTATTTTATATCGGCTCCCACGGAGGTCTCCAGTTCCTGCTGTTTGTGTTATGTGGCAGCTGCCTGGGGTGCCTGAATCAAGGTAGCTCTATTTCTGGAAAGTACCCTCAAGTTTACCATAGCAGACTGTATTAACTATATACAAGTGAAAGGCCTAAATCTGAATTTTAAATTGGCCTGGTATGGACTGAATTCTTGCAGTAGTTAACTGAATTGCCATAACAACAACATGTGACCCCCACCAATGAAAAATGTTTACATTTTAATTATCTTAGTGATTTGTATATGCATTATTTACCTGTAAGGAAAAAGACAGAAGCAATGAGTGTGCAATCATACCAGGGAACTTCCAGACTCCTGCTCCCTGATGTACTCTCTCTTTGGGTAGCCAGATGATGCCGGTGGATGCAGCCAGCATCATTTTGGGCTGATGTTCATGGGTGGGGCTGATGTTCATGGGTGGGGCTGTCCCCAACATTACATTTTACATTTCTTTCTTTACATTTCTGTGGAGGTGGGAGAAAGAAAATGGGCAAGAGTGGGGCGTGGGAATCCCAGAGAGTTCCTAGGTATATATACCACCCACGCATGTGTTCAGCCAATCAAACATCCTAGAATCCAAGGAGGGTGGGAGAAAAAACCCTGAAAAAGTTAATTCGAACTAAATGAGGCACTCAGCAATCATAAACATAAAAGTACATATGATCTCAGTTTTGATGACTTATTTTGGTTTTCATTTTTTTTCAGTTTTATGGTTAGGAAGTATGTATATTGAATTTAGAAATAAAAATTGTCATTAAGTACATAAATGATATATGTATTATATAAGGCATTCCAGATTAGGTAGACTAGAAGAGTATGCATATAAAAATAATGTCTATACTTTTTGTGGACAATAATAGGCCTAATTTATTTTCAATAAAACACATATTCTATCTAAAATATAACATTAATTACTGTAAAGTATTGCAGCCATATGTAATTTCCAAATGCCAAAATTTGCAGCTGAATCATATTAGCATAATTCTATATTCTATCAAGCGCTAGTATAACAATACCTTTCAAGTTTATTTTTGCAAAAAAAATAAATTTGCAATGAATATATGTATATATTATGTTATACGCATTCATATACAAATTTCCAAAATGAATATTTTTTACATGTGCTAATTGCTCCATAATTTCTTGTTGCAATCTCATCTTTTTTCTCGAATTGTGAAAAGGGGTATTCATTCTCTTATAGCGGTATGTAAAAGGCAGTCCATTCCCATAAGACAATGTCTGGTGTCTTTCAACTATATTGGAAGATGCTTTATGTCAGAAGACAGCTCAGGAAATATTGTCCATGAACCAAATGAAATCCATTAAGAGATCAATTCTCACTTTGAAGTTTTTCTCCCCTGATTCCACCCTTAATTACCTTATATTGTATTACACAGTGTTAATACAACATTTATTTTCATTTTACAATGTCATTTTTGATACAATTGCATTTAATTCTTATTTAGCATAACTGGATAACCTGTGTCCCCCGGCTGTTGCAGGACTTCAATTCCATTTTAAGAATGTATATTGGTATATGTTTTATTTATGATATCATTACTGTCGTCCTGTGGATCATTTTTAAATAAAGAATTTAGATTTCCAGATTTTTGTCTGTATATATATATATATATATATATATATATATATTATATATATATGCACCATATACATATACAGATATTTATTGAAATTAATAACATTTGGAGAACTATGCATTTCAATATTCCAATATTAACATCCTTAAAAAATGTAATTATCAAAAATTTTGGGGATTTTTCAGACTACAGCAGCCAACAATCTCAGTTCTATTAGTGCTATGATAATACACAGTCCTTTTGTCAGGCAGTAGAGCCTCACTTTTTGGGGTTTTAACATATACTGATTTGCAAAAGCAAAATAAAGCAATACAAATAATTAATATCTTGGCTACACATATTCTTGTTAGGAATTTAGGGCAAATGATCTTCTTAAGTTTCTGTTCTACAGTCCGAAATAGTTTTAGCATGGCTAAAAATAACAAAAACAATAAATTATTTATCATTATCCACATGCGTTAATAATCTTTTTATGGTCCTGCCTTCTCGTGGCTATCAGGAGAAAAACAAAACAAAACCTTGTTCTCCTAAGCCTGTTTGCCAGACTCTTGACTAACCACGTCTTTGTTTTTCTTGACATGTGGGTAATTTTCACTATTTTTGTCCAAAGGTGACCTTTGAAATTCCAGAATAATTTTCCCTCCTCTTCCTGGTGCCCCCACGTGACCCAGGAGCACAAACATCTGAGAGACCTCTGGGCACCATCACATCTGCTGGCATCTACGCTGAAGGCCATTGTGTAGAGTATTTTTAACAACAGGTGTTGGATCTAGGGAGGGGTGTGTAGGTTATTAAGGGGATGGGCTGTAACACCAGCTAATTTCTAGTTCCCAGGCTATTTAGGAACAACCTAGAAAACAAGCTTAATCTGTTTGTAAAAAGCCAGAATGGGATCAACCACAACAAGCAGCCCTTTATCATTATGTATGCAAATGTTATTCGTAGTATGTTAAGTAATTTGCTTTCTAACAGTTCTATGTTTCTAAATCCTAGGTGATCTACATACTTTGTTGACACTTTTGACAACTTAAAATTGAATAATTTAAATTAGCTCAATGGCTGTTCTGGATGCTCCCTACCTGCGGATTTTTAATTAAAGACTTTGAAAGTGGTCCAGGGGGACGCAAAATCATTTTTATCATATGGGTTGCAGATTAGTTTTAAAGTTAACTAAGTAGGTAACCCCTTTTTTTTTAATTTTTACCAACATCGCATTATTTGTTCGCCATTCATTCGGCAGTGAGTTGCGTGATTCTCCATCCATCAACCAAGTCAACAACCAACCCAAAAGCAATAAATTGAATATGGACCTGGAGATGTAGTGTTGTTCTTCAAATCGCAACATTGATCCTTAAACAGTACGTGCTAATGTTCACTTAAATGTGAGCCTAATTTTAAACAATAATACAAATCAATGGCAAAATCAACCATTTCAATTTAGGGGTGCTTGAACAACTCCCCCCCCCCCAAAAAAAAATACATAAAAATATGCTACGTATCCAACGTAGTAAATTGCAGATTTGAAATTACAGGTGAATTTATTTTTTTGAGTATTCTTGTTTTGTGTTTATTCTGCAGGGGGTTGCAAACTCCGGTAACAATAAAGGTTAAATGGGGCCTTAGGTTATATAGGAGGCTATATGCAGGACTTCAAACAGGGCTGGCGTGTAACATCTTGTATACGCAGTCTTGTAATGAAGGGCCAATGAAATGTCAATTTGTTTTTTACATTTCTGCACTTTGGTCCACGTGTGTCAAATATTTTCTTTGAAACTGGAGAAATTAGAAAGTGAGATCACGCTGAAACGCTTGTTTTAATTCACAGCTTTTTTTTTAGAAAGAAATAAGTTATGTTTTTGACATTTTGTGGACAGTGAAACAGTATGGGCCCAGTATTTTTTCCATATTTATTAGCATAAACACCAGATTTTAAAGCCGGTTTGAATGACTTGGCACATTTGCTTTGACTATTTTTCTTCCCATACACTAAAATCAGATCTCACTTGATCCGTATTTTATATTTAGGATATCCCAGGATTTATTCAATGCATTTTTGAGGTTCCTTTCAGTATTACTTTCTTCCACCTTTGTAATCAAAGGGTAATAACGCCGCTAAAATAACAGTGTACAACATTATTAAAGGGATGTTTTTGTTTAAAAAATGTTTATATGAAAGCACAAAGCTTTCTGTTCCAAATGTGTTTCCTTATTACAGCAAAGCTCTGTGGTTTTGTCTAATCACGCCATATGCTACAGGCATATTTGAGATGTTTGGTGTGTACCTGTGTTGTAATATTGTTGAGTCTCCTGAATTGGATGAATATCAAATATTTTAGCTGAATTTGAAGCACATGCTGTTGCAAATCCAGTTATTTTTATCGACACACCTACCTAACCATGCAGGAACCAAGGAACAAATAGCGAATGTTAAATACATACTTATCCTGGACATGAAAGTGTATATGATGTACAGTGACACATTTTAAAGTGTCCCTTAATATTTAAATGTGTAATGTTTTATAAAAGTTACAGAGGAAGCTTTCGAGTTTGAGTGCCCGATAAAAAAACATAGCATAAAAAACATAGCATCAAGCTTTATAATTAGTGATTTAACAGTAAACCTGTTAGCATGCATTTACAGATTTAGTAGCTGGGATTAGAACTGTATAAATTATACAGGATATTTCATTGACAGTCATCAGAGAAAAAGCCTCCTGGGAACCATTAGAAGAGATTATTTCAGAGATGCTTACAGTCGTGCAGGTATATACAGCCATATAGAGCAATGAGTGGGATACAGGGCTAAACACAGCAGGGAAATGAAATCTAACACAAGATAGTAAACTGCAACTAGTATTATTTCACGCTACGCAATAAAACCTGGGTTCAGTAGCACATTTAAGTCTTAGATCCATTACTCACTCAAGTCCAGCTTCTTCCTATATGCTAAGCTCTTCATATACCTGTTTACGACATAGAGATAAGGCTCTGAAAGTTTGCACTCTAATGCTGTTTGGTTAACCAGTAAATATTTTATCTGTAGCAGATCAGCAGTTTTTAGATAGACAGACAGACATACTTGGGGGCATACATACATACATACATTGTTGATCCCCAGAGCTCACTCCATATGGCTCCACAGGGGCAGGGTAAGTCCCCAATAAAACAGAAATAAGGTGCAGATTGAGCATTGGTCACTTCCTCCACTCAGAGATCAAAGGCTGATCCTCACGTGAGTAGACTCACAATAGATAGATAAATAGATATATAGTAGACTTGTGCATTTGTATTCAGGCAAACATTAAAACGAACATGAAGGGGGCGTTTTCGTTGTTCAGTCCAAATACCGAAGAAATGAACATGGCGGCGGCAAATCTTCATGTTCATTTACAAATCTTCCTGGTCTCTTCCCAATCTAGCCTTCCTTATCTACGCAACATCGCAGGGGTTAACGGGTTTAACATCCAACGGCGGAACATGGCCTGGGGAGACCATGGTCTCCCCACTCCAAGAGTTAAAGATTTTTTTCCTCAAAAACACCTAGACGAACACGAAGAGTTGGTCGGCACCCAAGTCTAATAGATAGATAGTACAAGCACATGGCACATATGTTCACCCAATCATTTCCCCTCTAACAGTTGAGTTGTAGTGGCATCTCATTGTGTCACGAGCTGCCTTTATCAATAGGTCTGCACTAAAAATAACACTATGACAGTGCTCTCAGATGAATGAAGGCAGTAGACATGAAACTATTCTCTTACTCCTACAACTAATTAAGTATCCCACCAGGGCCGGCCCAAGACACTGTGCTGCCTGGGTCCGAGAATGAAATGTTACCTCCTACCAATACCACGCACATACCCATTATGTGACACCCACATTAGTGCACACAGAAACTAATACATTAATTCAGAGACTCATACTAACTTACCCACCCAGACACTCACACCAACACTACCAGCCACACACAATTTTACACACAGTCGCCACACTAGCATACACAGGCACACACAGTCACAACACTTACATACCCAGACACTCACCCTCACCACACTAACATACACAGACACACAGAGTCACCACTCTTACGTACCCAGACATACACACAGCCACAAGACTAACATAACCAGACACACAGTCACACTGGCATACTTACCATTGTGAAGCCTTAGCCTGTCCTTAATGTAGCTCACAGGTCGAGCTGCCACACTACTAGTGCAAGGTCACGCAATGTGATGTGATCCTGCTTAAACTCGCCTCCTCCTTAAGACCAGAGAGAACTTGCCTGTCCCATCAGCCCGCCAGGACCCATATAGAGGCAGGCTCTGGATTCCACTGGGCAAATCTGAAGCATATCATGGCAAAACTAAGTATAACTTTACTATTGCACAAGTAACAATCAGTTCTGGTGAAAGCTGGGTATCTGAGTAGAGGCTGTAGAGATTCTCAACATACCTATTAGCTTCTGTGCACATGCAAAACCTACAGGCAAATACTAAGCATGTGTCTGCTTCAGATGTATAAGAAACGTGCTATGCTATGAGAATAGTTTTCCCTTGTTTTCTTCATTGTAAGATGTGGTTTGGCAAAGTGTCCCAAGCTACCCAACTGTGAACGGAAACTGCCATGGAATAAATGACATCAAGGCAAATATAAATACACCCTACAATATAAGCTGTTGTCTATGTATATTTGGCTAGATTTTATTTAATTATTTCTTATTTCATTTACCTGTTACTCTTTATTGTACGTGATGGACCCTCCTGACAAGAGTCTCCTATTGTTATGGTGTCTCCAAACAAATTGTGTTGTGTTGATCCTACAGGAAAATCTTTCCAATGATTGAATATATAACTTTGCTATATATCACATAGTCTGCAAGAAAATAGCCCATCGTTACTTAATTTCCCTGATTTTATCTGCAATAATCAAAACTGGCCATTCAAATTCAAATAGATAGTTTGAGAGAAAGTATATGACCTCACAAAACAAGCCAGAATGACGTTAAGCTGGACTTGCCCCCCATGCAATGACTGAAACATGTAATGAGAAGGTCTTTTAGTCTCCTATGACACATTGGGGTTGTCCCATGCTAGCACACTCAGCTTTAGTTTTTACTGGACACATAGAATATGATAGCAGTTAAGATAGCGAGTTATGCAGCTTTTCGATTTATTTTACTCAGTTTTCAGGATAACTTGTATGCACATCCAAAACATGTGTGTAGTAATTCTACTCAACGGATGTCTTTCTGTAACGTGTGGTACCTTAAAGCAGAGGTGGCTGAGTAGGCTGGTGGTGTTGCCCAAGGTCACCTAGGGTCAAGCCAGAACACAGGGTAAGCTCATGGAGCTGTCCTCGACTCACTCGAAATGTAATGACAAAACATGATGACGAAAGCTGGGTAGAGCCAAGGATTGGGCTATAGCCCGGCTCAAGGCAATGTCAACTCACTCGGCTAGACATGATAAGAAGATTGCTTGTTGTATTAGTAGATTTGTAATGTATTTCTAATGCTAAATCATAAAGTTTTTGTGCACCTACCAAAAATGTTCTGTTTTATAAAACGTATTACTATATGCAGAAAACATGCTTATCTTAAGTAATGTATATTTTATATGAGTTATTGTATTTTTTAGGAATATATTAATTTTGTTGTATAAATGGTTGAAATACCATATGGAAAAAAAGACACTCGTCATAAATAATGTATATTCTTTACATGATTTTTTTTATAGACAATTATTTTTTGTATGGAGAAATTAGCTCATATATGTTAGGTTTTCTTTAAATCTTTTAACAACAATGCCCCCAAAGGGAGAATACATGCCAATTTTGAAACTAATGTGTTATTTAACAGCTGATGTTTCTTCATTGCAGATACAGTAATGCAGCGAATACGGTATCGAGTTCTTCAATATCACCCATATTTACGATATTGTGAAGTGTTTTATATGACCATGTTACGCAATGGGTGTATCTTGTGGGTACGGTTCACACCCATAATGGCAAGATTACAAAAAGCTTTGAGGATTTTTGGATGTTTGCCAAAGTATGTTATTTTCAAAACGTAGCTCAATTTGGTAATGCTTCAGCAAACATCAAAGTAATTTTAAGTCACTTGAAGTGGGATGAAAATAGTTCTGGAATTCCCTCACTTAGTCAAAAAGATTGACATTCAACCTTCCCAAAGCAGCGTACCTATCCCTACCATTATTCTCAATTGCCCAAGGCTCTGATGATTTCCTCCTGAAAAGATTATTCTAGACTTCAGTAATCCTAATGATCAAAATCAATTGTTTTGAAACATGATCAGCAAAGATGTCCCCAACCAATAAGATGCTCTTCTCCTTTCAAGTCAAGTATATTCAAGGCTTGAAAGCTTGTCTGTGGCCACGGACTTCTTACCACGGCAATTTAATTCCTTTGCCAAATGGTTCTATTTGTATATATGCATAGTATCTGCAAATAATGATTACATTTTTAAAAAAAAGTTATGTGTTTGCTGCCTAATGCCGTCAATCTACCTTGCAGCTAGTTTATACATGGATTTGCAATACCTATACATAATGATAGAAATTCATTTTTGTGGCATTGGCACATCTGTTTTTAATTTTTATAAATGTAATAGAAAATATATCTTAATGGTGGTTCAGTGTGTCTACACGCTATGTAATGGCACCAAAAATGCTGCTTTTTACCTAATATTTGATCATAGTTGTCAGTCCTGTAATAGCCATCTATTCTGTATATAACCATGAATGATTTGTGGGACCCCTGTCATAGGTCAATGTATAAAGATCTTTGTTTCACAGAGCAGCACCTTAATATTACATATAACCAGAGTTGTATTTACCTCCCACACTGTCCTAGGCCTGACTCCTCCATGGTCAAAGTCTTCCCTGCATTAAAAGGTCGACTGTGCTGGCGCTCCATGTCTTGATGGCATGCAGTGCCTTCTGATGCAGCCTATTGAGGTTGTGCTGAGTCGGCACAGCCACCATAGTGTAAATGGGCCAATTGAAGAGATCAAAAATTTTCCCTACAATCAGCCCATTGAGCCAAGGGACACCTAGGGGCCAGATCGACGGAGAGGGGATTTGACCCCACTTTTGCGGGGAATGCTGACCCCTGGAGCTGCCACCCAAGGCCTTGGTCTAACTGGCCTAGGCTAGGATACGTCACTGCATATAACATGATTCGTATTTAAACCTAGACAACAATGTTCCATTTTGTGATTTATATGTAATCCACAGATTGAGTTTAAAGTGGGAGCTCTAATTTTTTTTTTGCTTAAGGTCCCTAAAAACTGATAAGCTTCTATTGTATTTGACCCTAATATGTGGCTTAAGTAGAAGGCAGACGTTTAAAGGTGAACATTCTTCCAAAGGCACTGTAACATCATGTAACGTGGACTTTTAAATGTGATGTTTGCTTCTGTACTTTAATGGTGTCTAAATAGTTTTGAATTTTTTGTTATATTTTATGTCATTCTAGCAATAACAATATTGAAAAACTGGAACAATGTTATAACATTTTTATACACTGTCCGCAAAACAAACCCTTTAATGTTGTGCTGATCCACATTTAATGCACAGTTATTTCACAAATGCCCTAGTCTTGTTACATACATGCTATTAAAAAAATATTAACTTTTTGGGGGGCAGTACCTCCCTTTGGTTAGCATGTCAGCTGCTTCATTCCTTTCAAGAAGTCCCACAAAATGGTTTATTGTCAAATTACACCAGACTACTGGATCAAAGTATGAATAATTTTCGTAACCTGATCAATATTTAACAAAATATATCCATAATTAAATAGTCCCAAAACTCCAGAAATAATAACCCCCTTTTCCTGTACCTTTATTCACTGCTTATGCATTGAGCCATGATGGATGGCCAAGCTACAATATGGCCAATAGCCAAACTATTGCTTGCTTTTTTTTCACTCCCTCATGCTTTCATTGTTTTTTCCCCAGTTTAATCCTATAATAAAGCCATCTGCCTAGACTGCGCAGCTCTACTTCTTGGTGATGATATGGTCAGTTGAATGATTGCATGAACCCTATCACATAGAAGCTAATATAGATATCATGCACCTGGAAATAGGTAAAGCCTATCAAGGCGCTATACGTTACTTAATGGCTTCTCTTCTTCCCGCAGGTGAGGTATAATCTCCTACTAATACACACCCGCTCCCTCTTTTCGGCTGCCAGTAAGCATTAGAATTTAGCTTATGTTACCCACAGTAATGCTAAAAAGTGTGTGCCAGGTATGTATCAAGTTAAACCCCGTGAAATTCTTAGGCAAAGCCGCTACACCAGATGTGCAATTGAATTAAAAAAATACATATTTCAAATATTTTTCTTAATATTATCTGTACATCATTTTTGCACTATGCTTTCCTAGATGTATATAGGGCTGATATATCCTCATCTGAGTCCTTTCCTTCCCAACGATACTTTACTTTAACACAAAAGACTTTAGTTTTGTCTTCCGTCAAGCCATATGGAGAGCATCAATTCAAGTATTTTCAGGCTACGCAAAAATTAGAGTCCTAGAGCCAAGATTCATGACTGGACTTGAAATAATTTTAACTTTAACCACTAAACCAAGATTTTTTGTCATGAAACGATACTGAGAAAATGTATACTACTTGTACCAAACCAGGGAGAAATGTATTGCACCCTACCCTGTCGCAGTAAATTTAAAAGTGATATATGAACGGCCATTTTTTTTGTCAAATACTAGTTTCATGGTACTTTGCACATCCAAAGATGTCTAAATGAGTACACACCCAACAACCTAACAGGTACTTTTGTCCTGAAACTCATTAAAGGGACATACAGTATATAGGAGTTTACATATGGCCCTTAAGGGCAGTGCAAAGGTGAGACAAAGGCAGGGAAAGCATCTCTTTTATAACCCGTTCATGCATTATAATGCGTGCTGAATGGGAACATTCTGTTTGACCTACACCTTTTCCCATAAGACTGACAGGTAGAATTAAGTAGACCTTTACAGACCTGCCCAACAAAAAGATGGATATCTTCAAATACCTGTAAAACAGTCTGTTCATTATTGTTTACTCTCATGACGGCAAATTGCATGTACCTTGGCACAGAATAATCTCCCTGATTAATTAAAGCTGGCTATTTTGTCATATATATATATATACCTTGGCATACGTATATTTTGTATATATATAAATATATATATATATATATATATATAAACATACTTTGGGACATTTTGGGAAACTTCAGGTTTCTTTAAAAAACAGTCTGGAATGTTAGCGTTATTGCCTTTCTAGCTAACCACATCTTCCAGGCTGAATATTCACATGAAACCAAACCTATGAAATGACTCCTCTAATAATAGGGTTATTTGTGCCATCTCTGAATTAATATCACATGGGCCAAAATACAAGATAAACTGTATTAATGAAAACCATGACATGTTTAATTTACACTTAAGAATGATTTCTTTTCTTGAAGTGATTTTGAGGGGAAGTTGTGCTTTGCTTTAAGTTTTTAAGTTGTAATCTGTTTTTGGAACCATGGATTTTTGTACTACATGCCAGGAAACTGCGCAATGTATGAAGCTGTGGCCATTGGTTATTGCCATTCTGTCCTCTCTTATAGCTGCCAACTGTCACAGTTTGGTCCTGACACTGTTTTGGTCCATCTTCATAAGAATGCACAAGGCCAGTTCCTCTGTATAAGGCATTTGGGTGACATGAGCAGGATGTAGCATGATATCTCATGATGTCATGATGTTATGTCATGCCAGTGCAGGACAGGATAGTTCTGTCTCTCCTAGGAGCTTGGCAACATTTTTGTTGAGCTTCTGATAAGAAAGTTAATTTGCAATATTGAACAAATGATGCTCTGTATATTTCTGGTGAACATGCAGCGACATGCAATGATTTATGTGGGACAAACTACTACTGTTATACTGTATATTTTGATAATGTACAGAGCTGTCACAGTAATTCACGTGTGGAGGCATTTATGTTTAATTCTGTTTGATATTTCAAATTAGTTTAACAGTTCACAAATTTGTAATAGCATACTAAATCCGATTCTTAAACTAAATTAATTTAACTCAAATCATCAATGGTCTGTCACCTCTGTGAAATAGTTCCCTGCCTATAGGGGAAGTGGTTTATTCATTAAAGAGAGATTTTTCACGAGAGTTCGCTGGATTAAAATATCTATTTTTTTAATGGTTCCTGGGTTTCTAGAAGCAATGTAGCTATTTTTTTTCATAATGCATTCATAATTTGCTGGACTTAAAGGTCTTCCTAGTCCTGTATTTGACATCATGCGCAAATCACATGAAGAGCAGTAACAAACACATATGAATTTTTTTTAAACAGATATTGAAAATACTTAATATACAATTAATATACAATTTTACCCCCACCATGATGTTAAAAAGAACTTAATTTTGGCGCTAAACAGTTAAGATTTTCATCGTATGTGAAAAACAAAAGTGATACAAAATAAAAATACACTTGGGTTGAGAAAGCTAAAAAATCATGTTTGTATGTGCAAAAAGTGAAAAAAAAATGAATTGTGAAAATGTCCCTCAAGAACGCTTCACTGATAACAACATGACGTTTTTCAACATGGTCGTATTGATAAATATATATATCTTATTCCATAGATTTTAATTATTTAATTCATATTTTCAATAGAACACAAACTTACATTTGGCATTACTGTTATTTATTGAATGCTCCTGTCCCTCACACACAAACATACACGCATACAGTGCATACACACATACTGTACATACACACATACTGTACATACATACACACGTACAGAACCAGTCCAATTTTTTATTATATACATCACCCCACTGTTATAAGGTTTGGTTTTAACTGAGTTCTAGTTTTTGAGATTGATTCATGAATTCCGTGCCTTCCATGTTTCCAATAGTGTTGAGAAAATAAAAGAACGGATTTCAGATTTCCTGAGAGGAAAAGTGTTCAACATCAACATCAGAATTTAAGATTTTGCAGATTTCCTCTTTTGCACTTTGACAGATTATTTGTTTAAATTGATCTGGTAAATACTTTGTACGGTGACTAATGTCCTGCCAAAACAAAAGAAGGCGATGTGGTTGTAGTCCAGGCACTGGCTGCTTGCAGGTGGCTATACCCCCAAGCACTGCTTCTGCTTAGGGCAATCATCTTTCTCAAGCTTTGTAGATAACTCCTTTGAAACAGTCTTCTGAATGCAAATGTGCCTTATTAAAGAGTAAGCCTGGTCCCTTCATTAAGTTTTCAGTCCCAAAACAGCTGGGTGACCCTGAAATATAACATCTGTAACACACTGCTCTAAATATCTTTGGAGCCACTATTCCTTGACTTAAAAAAACGCCAAAACTATTCTTCTTTATTAAAAAAAGTCAAATTAGTACCAAAGACCGAATTGAGGAAAAGTCAATACTTTATAGTCGTGAAGGATTTTTTCATTTTCACATTGATTGTGCACCTCAGACTAATAATCCAATGTATTTCTGGGCATCGCATCGGATATTTGGGAAGTGGATACCTATTTAAATTTACTTTGAATGTTAAACTAAAATAGACATGATTTTAAGAATTCTGGTTTTTTTTGTGGAGTGTATTGTACCAGCATCTTAATTGCTTCTGAATAGCACATTGGAGGTAGACCTCCATACGCACGTCTAGTAAAACCATTTGCTGTGCAAGACTATGAGAACTCAACAATGGAAAAGTTTAACTGTGGCAGGTGGCGACTGTTTTACTTAAAGAAAACAACCAGAATAAGTCTTTGTAAAGGGGTTTACAGGAATGTCTGCGGGAGACTTGTGTCTCAGCTCCTCAACTTCTCTATACATTATGAAGAGCCGACCTCAGAGAGCTGCAGGATGAGCTTGTCTGGTTTACATAAACTTTTGAAGTTTTCTTACCCATAGAGCTCAGCTCAGCCCTTTACACTGGACAAACTCGCCAGTGTTACCCTTCTTTAATTACTACTGAAGTGAGAGACTTAAAAGCACAACATTCCCACAAACACTCCTGCCAAACCCTCCCTCGAGAAAAAAATCATATCGACATTTTCTTTATCTCGTATTTTTCTACCAAAGTCTACGGGAGGGTTGGTATTTTATGACAAATGATCTTAGGTAACGTTAAATAAACCCAAAATAATCAAATCCAGCCCTGAATGTTTTAATCCCGAATATACAGACGCATAATAAGTTCTTTGGTTATATATATATATATATATATATAATATATATTGCTAGTATGTTTTTCAAGAGTCAAGATAGTAGATTTCTTTATAGTTTTAAAAGTTTAGCATGATATTAGTCACTAAACTCAATCAATTGTGCTTGAGCCAACAAAACAATGACACTGTCAACGCATTAATTGTACAATGTATGTGTGCTATTTATAACTTAGATATGTAATACTATTTATATGTTATGCTTTTAATGCATATTATAATAAGTAATTGGTGCCTATAAAGCTTCATCATTTTTCCTAAAAAATAGTTATGTCGTTTTCTATACCAGGGAGCTTTAATGATTTTTTCTTCTTCTAGTAGTTTAAATGTGTATAAATGGCTTACGTCCATCTCACCTGACTAAGTTTAATTTACCGTTGTCTTGGCAACTGCCTAGTTTACTAAGAAGGAAATTTGATTTAATTTTCCCTGACTACCATTCTTACAATGTGCCCGAGAATAGTCGCATAATGAACAGCACCTGCAATATTATGAGGGAGGAAAAAAGCTCATTAACTAAAACTTGTTTATTGGCTTGAGAGAGATCTATAAAATGTTTAACAAACCAAAAAAAAAACATTTTGGCTAAAATACAAACTGCAGTCATATTAAAATATTTCAATGCAGCTGTTTTTCTGGGAAAAAAAACTTGAAAAGGTTTACTGAATATTTCTTCTACAGACTCATGTAGTACAGGTCAACCCCTCTATTCTTCTTTCTGCCTTTTAACCTTCCACATGTCCAAACCACTTCACCTTAACATGCCATGGGGTCAGCGCAGGTGGCTAATAGATATATGGTGGCCATGCACATTCTGATACCATAGAGCATGCAGGACTGACTCAAACTATACCAAAACCTAGCACACACTAAGCTTACAGAAGAGTCTTGAAAGAAGTTGTCACCGTACTTGTAGTTGTCAAATCAATCAAATGACTATTCATCTGGACCAAAATCCCTCAGGGCTCGCTTTCATGTCTAGAAAAGCCAGGTCTGTATTTCGTTGTGCTAGTGTGATCAGCTGAAATTGTTGCTGAGTGGTCCTTAGTCATTACCTTAAAGGAAAACCATGCAGTATCAGTGTTTTCCAAAGAGGAATCATTTCTCTTATATGCTTTATTGATCCAGATTCTAAGCTTGCGAGCCGGGCTCTCTCTACCTAATGTATCGTTTTGTCTTAGTCTGTCAATTCTCGTTTTGTCGTACCCCTTGAATTTATGTATTGTATTAAGCACTGCGTAAACTTTTGGCGCTATATAAATAAAAGATAGTAATAATAATAATGTAGCCAATATATTGTGTTGACTTTGAGATGTTCTCTTTAATTGTGAAAGGTACCACCTGCCTCCTTTTGATAAAACAACATAACAAATAATTTTACAGAATACATACTATAATAACATTTTTATTAACGGTCGATAAATATGTTCTATATTATAAGTTCTTCATGTCTCATGAAGAAAGAAGAATCATTTTTTCCTCTAGGGCACCAAGAAGTCTATGGTTATTTTGAGGTATGATAGAAGAAATTGTCAAGTTTGTGTAGGCCAACAGACCGTAGTATATTTTACTGTACATTAAAAAAAATCTGTTCTTCCTGGCAACTACAATATTAAAAAAAAGTCCCGATTCTTGAAGGGAAAGACAAAGAACCTCTGTTGATGTTTTTTTTCCTGGAAAACCCTAGGTGATTAACAAAATATGGGTGCTTAACAAAGCTATATGAGGAATAAACCTACAGTACACAACATCAACAATGGTGTATACTAGCCTGGGGTGGCAAAACCAGGAACAGATGGTCTTTTTGGGAGATTTGCCAAAGGAACCGATTACAAGGGAGATCTCTAATCTCTCCAACTTGTCCACTTACACCATGGATGGTGACAGTCTCATGCAAAACTGTACCCTACACTTGTCCCTAGCCAGGAAGTTACGTGAGTAGACACATACTTCTGTTATCACCAGGGACTTCAATATAAATGTGTATCTTTGTAATTCTGGTCATGGAAGAGTTATGTCTAGATCACAGGCACTGGGAATATGAGTAAGAAGCTCACAGAAGTGTTGACTTGGCTAAAGTTAACCACATTTTAAGTCCAAGTTATACAATTGCACACCAACCTTAATTGCTCTGCCCAGTGCCTGGTAACTGCAGCAGTAATGCATATTCCAAGTCCTGGTGAAAGTCTATAAATAAAGAGACTGAAACGTTGACTTGGAATATGGAGTTCCGTGAAATTATTTAAAGACAAGTCCTATGAGTGCCGGCAACCTTTTTTGGAATTTAACCACATTTTAAGATATAACTTTAGACATTACTTTTATTCATAACACTATTTTGTCTGACATCCATAACAATTAGCCATGAAACATTTTACTAGGTTGTTGTGACAGTACATCTTACTAATTAAAGTTATGCATATTCATGAAGATGTAGCTCATTAGTGTCAATTAAGAAGATGGGCAGACATGCAAATTCCCAGTTTTTGTGACTGTTTAGCATTGTGCGCAAATATAACAACTATTCTTTTACACTGAAAGGGTCTTAGATAGGTGGGTAATACAGTGTGGGAATATATGCATACACGGCGTATTTATCTTCTGTACTACACTAGTCCTAATCCAGGAAAGTGCCACGTTGCTGTCCTAACAGCTGGGCGTTAGGATATGACATCATATCATAACAGATACATGGCACCAGGCGAAAGGAAACGATGGAGAACTGTAACAACTCTGCACAGCTCCCCACAGTGTTAATGGCTGATTGAGGAGATCAATGATCTCCTTGTTAATTGGGCTATTAAGCAATGGCTCTAGAGGGAGCCTGATCACCCAATAGCCCTTTATTCGCCCCTATGGACCTGATGCCTTAGTTCTATTCAGCCTAGGCTAGATTACACCAATCGATAGGTATAAGACAATCCTGAATATAAATATAAATCAAATTCTTGGTTTCTATGTTTAGCAAAGAACACCTTATTGTTTGGTTATAGTTTCTTTTAATGGTCCATTATGATTACTGTCACACAGTGCATTGACGCTTCCAAGAAAATCTAGTGTGGAGGCACTTGTAAGACATTAAACCTTAAAAATTAACCTTGACGCCTCTAGAAGGCTATTTTGTAAAATGCTGGGAGACTTTTTTTTTAGGCAGATGCTGAAGGAGAAAGTACAGAAAGTGATTTTCTTTCGCTGCTCCTGCACCAAAGCTTAGATCCCTCGGTCAAGCTTGATTTAAATAGAACTGTAGTAGGTGGTGCAGACAGAGGTGACCAGTTGTTAAGCAGTTTGTAGTTTCTAAAGCATAAACTACTTTCTCTCCAAGTGCATCATAAAAGTAACTCTGACTTAAAAGAAGTTAAAAGAAGCAGTGGCGACGTGCTTTACCCCGCTCCAGCCAACGCTTGGCATTGTGTGTGTAATGATCTTCAGCTTATGTGCAGTTGCACAGCCATAGAGACCAATTTCACAAGGCTCTTGACACACACTGCTTGTGCTGATGTTGCTTCCAGAGGCAGGTTGGAATTCTGTAGTAAGTGATGCGACAGGACAGGCGATTTTTACGTCCTACTTGCCTCAGCACTCAGCAGCCACACTCTGTGAGTGTGCACGGTCTCCCGCATCACGGCTGAGCTGTTGTTACTCCTAGATGCTTTCACTACACAATAACGCACTTACAGAGGACCAGGGAAGAGGAGAAATTTCATGAACTGGCATGTGGCGCAGGTAGCGCTTCAGGATGACTTATTATACTGTCAGTATTTGTCTACAGAGATGGCATGCCTGTGTGCTTGATTTTATACATGCAATAAGTGTAGCTTAAACAATTTCACAAGACTTAACTACAAAAAATGCCAGGGCCACCAACATAAATCTCGCAGGGGGAAATCTTTGGAAATTTTTCTACAAGCCAACCTTCTCCCTAAGTGCTGCTTGATGAAGCGCTTGCGCGGTAAACTAGTCACCCACATTACACTTTAAAATACTGATTAAAAAAAGCTAAGTATCCTGTTTGCTGGAGGTAAGCCACCAACACACATACTCACACTCTAACACACCCATAATCATGCTGACACACACTCCCTCTAACGCACAGGCACACACTCATGCTAACAAGTACACACTCACTCTAACATACAGACAGACAGACGTTCTCCCTCCTTCAGTCCCTTCCCGCCTTTAACTTGCCTGGAGCCTTGTTTGTAGTGTGAGCACCTCTGTTTTTACCTCAGATTAGGTGGAATGGCCCGTTTTGAAGAAATTTGGAACTTAGTCTATGTTTTATTAAATTAGTACATTCTTATTTTGTGGGTGATATTTCTGTTTAAGGCCTTATGTAATATTACGTAGCCTGTCTAGAGCCAAACTATTACCGATACAATTACTGGTAGTTTTACTTGAGTGTTTATCTGTCCAGAAACAAGATCCTGCTTCTGACTGTTTTTTAATTTGCTTTCCACACAGGAGTCTACAAATAATTCTCAGTGGCTGACAATTGGAGTTGATATTGCTTTTTTCCCTGTGGTTTCTTTTTTAGAAACCTGGGTGAACTGGTACAAACTGTATGACAAAGTTACGTAATAGTTAATGGTGGTCTGTGTTAATAACATTTGCTAAACAATTTGCCCAGTCCTGCAAAGTTTTCATACCACATCAAAACGTCATAATAGATTAGGACCCGGTCACTTAAATATATATCCCAAAAAGTTGGAAATCTTAACTAATAGGTCCTTTGACTGTCACACGTACAGAATGTTACAAATTGGCCATAGATTTCCAGCTTCTCTAACAGTGAAAAAGTTGTGAACAATAAATCTGATTACTGCATTTAGACCAGTCCAAGGAGAAGACCATAGGTCTGCAATGGACTATTGTGAAATCTACTGTCTAGCATGCAGGAAAAAGTCAAATCCCTGCCAACCTGCATGGATCAGTCATTGTAAAATCACTTCTGATTCATGCCTATCCTATGTTATAATATGTACTGCCACCCAACCTATACTATCCACATATACCGGTACGTAAAACCACATATAATGGATATATTGATGAAGGAGGTGAGACTTTCGTTTTTATTAATTGTATTGTTTGTTTGTATGGTTTGCCTTAAGCTATATATCTAGCCAGGTAAACTGTAGTCTAATTATAAGGTTGCCATTAAAATCTAACTTTAAAAAAAACTACCAAAAGTGGCCCAGCTTCCCACGGAAAAGCCCCAGCACTCAAAGTATAAAATAAATCAAACCATATTTAGTACTGTGTTTGAGAGCAAAGAAATAAGATATTTTTGTCACTGCATGGCAAAGAAATAAATCTGGGAAATAATCAAAATTTGTCATGGATCAAGTTGTGTAGCTCTTGTTTTGCATAGGGTATAAAAGAAGAAAACAGATGCACAATTATTTGATTATTATTAACTGCAGCTAAATATCTTACTTGTCATGGGAACAATTAGTAAATACCAATTTTAATATAACAGAATCAAAGAGGAATCAAAGAGGAATATATACTGTACATACATATATATATAATATATATATATATATATATATAATATATATATATATATAAATTTGTGGATTTGGAAACAATAATCTACTAATTACTGTTTGCTTCCCTATGCAAAAGATAACCATTATTCTTTAATAATGCAAAGCTAAAGTCAATAATTTTATATACACCGCAATTTAGTTTTATTCAAAGAAATAAACATTTGTAGTTAAATATAAGCAAATGTTTTAAAACATATATATATAACCAAATATAATTATCCATGGAGAACAACATGAATGGTGTAGGTAGAAATGTAGGTACAGTTTAAGTAAGAAGCTGAAATATGAAACGCAGCACAGCCGTACATTTGCAAACTATACAAAAAAAAACAAAGTGCTTTTCTTCTTTCTTGCCATCAAAGTCCATCTGCCACCATAAAATAACTTTTTTTTTTCCTGAACTCATATAATTCCATGAAAAATGACAGGACAATGTTTTAAATAAGACACCCAAAAACTTAAATAACATTGGTTCTTTAATAGGCACAGCTGCAGAGATAATAACTTTTACCAAATCTTAATATACGACCATCAGGAAATTCCTTATTTCCGTAGCCTAACCAAGATTCAATAAACATGCGACATCCATATTTTGCTTGCTATTATTTATTGAGTTTGTATGTGCAAGGATGGAACACCTCATTACAGACATAGCAAAGAGGCCAACCGAGTTATAGCTCTGCATATATACTGTATTGGTGTATATATATTTATTATATATAAAATATATATATAATGAAAATAGACAGAGATTGTCCTGTGTACTTTCTATTAAAAACATAGTCACGATTTCAACTCTGGACCCACCAATACTATGTGTTATTTTCTGTAATTGTACTTAGAAAACGTATTAAAAATAATTATTTTAATGCAAAATATAAAACTCAGATCAAAAACAAAATCTACGGAGACAGCTGACAGTCGACATGATGATGTTATGAGAAAGCATAAGCACATTCTGTATGTAGAACCTACACACAATGAGTAGAGAGAAAGATTGTCTACTATGTCATCCATGGCTGCCCAAGTCAACCTAGAACAGAACGATAACCAAATGCTTTGTCAAACTAGGATGGTGACTTGTAAAATCCTTAACGTTAATATTTTAGTCTGTAAATACTTGTTGCTTGTATTTTCACTAGATTACACAGCAACATCGGCAAGTGTCCCGAGTAACTTCATTGGCAAAAAGAGTAATATGAAAACATAGATCATTATTTCACAACCATATAACATATTGATAATCCATATATCATATAATATAAACCCATTAATGTGAAAATGAGCAATTAAATATATTTTATATCCCTACAAAGCAATTATTGACTTTGTGTATTGATTATCAATGATGGCCTAATATTTGGTATAATTTAAACATATATACAATGATTTTGAAAATGTGTCATTATATGATTATACACTCACTGGCCACTTTATTAGGTACGCCTTGCTAGTACGGGGTTGGACCCCCTTTTGGCCTTCAGAACTGCCTTCATTCTTGGTGGCATACTTTCTACAAGGTGCTGGAAACATTTCTCAGAGATTTTGATCCATATGGACATGATGGCATCACACAGTTATTATTATCTTTTATTCATATAGCGCCAAGAATTTACACAGCGCTTCATACAATACATATATTCAAGGGGTATGACAAGACGAGGATTGACAGACTAAGACAAACCGATACATTAGGTGGAGAGAGCCCGGCTTGCAAGCTTACAATCTAGAGGGAAATGGGGTGACAAACATAAGGCACAGAGAAAGGGTGAGAGGTAGTGTGGTGGTTGTATCAATGACATGGACGTTCTAGCAGCTAAGATGGTGCGGCTTCTCTGAAAAAGCGAGGGAGGGTGATTGGATATTCAATTCTGATAAGGCCATTGGTTGCTATGGTGATAAGACCTCTATATCATAATCACCTTTTATACATAAGAAAGCATTGACTTTATGTAATTAGCTGCGTTTACTAACCCTTTTATAGTTCTGGTACTTTTTCATATTTTGACATTATTAGGAGGGACATTTTCCATCCCTTTGCATATACCGTACTAAGAAGATGATACCGAGACGACCTTCAGTACCTTTTATCCATACAGCTGGGTGTTAATGATTACTATGCTTTGCATACAACAATTAATCAAGGTCTGTATTAATATATTTCATATATAAGTATTGCGTAAATAGTAAATCTGAAAAAAAAACACTTCTACATTTATAGCCTATCCTATAGAGCATTGAAACTAAGAAACAGTTTTGCTCCCTACGGCTGTTCCTCTCTAACAGAATATTGAAGAAAATCCTCTGTGAATACCTAATTAATTTACAACATGTCGATGCCCCCAGGGGTTTCTGGCACGCAGCATATCCTTAGAAAAAACAAAGCTATAAAACAATGTATTTAGGCAAAGTCAGGCGTTACCCCGCGTTTATTATATTTCATAATATATATGTATATATTCTCCAAACCAGGTGAAATTTTTATTCATAACAATAATGTATCAATAAACAAATATCTAAACACTCCTTAAATAGTAATGATTTACTCACCAGTCCCATACAAACCTTCCAGCGGTTCGGGTGGCCAAAGCGGAACATTTTTGTTTAGAAAAATAAGGTATTTTCAGCTGCTTAAATACATATTACTGTGACTTTTAGGGCTGTGGGACACTGTCACACACTCATAACCTGCAAATATTCTTAGATCAAGAAAATAAAGGACATCAGGGGAAGAAATAGGGACAGTGGGATCTGAGGTCCAAAGAGGGACTGTCCTTCTTAAAGGGGGGCACTTAGTAGGTATGGTTTTCACTTTGGACAAAATGAAAAGACAGTTGACGCTCAAAGAATTCTGGTAGTATTAGAATACCGTTTTTTTCGTGCATGGGTTGTTCTGAGTTTTTAGACTGCTGCCAGTGAAAGCCAAGTCTTGGGTTTTGGATAGAGCGAGAAGAACGTGTTATGATATACTGGAACGGGATTTTAGCTGCAAAAGAAAAAAGAATCAGTTTTGCACAGAAGCCCTGACACACCTCATGAAAAAGATCTGCGTGAAAAATAGTCCAGTTCTTAGAGGTTACCTTGACACAGTCCCCGGTTCCAACTCTAATTCTACACTCCTGGAATAGAAGCAGCCTTGTCTCACAGAGGGGAAAAACTGCTTTGTGTAATAACGCCATGGGAAATGTTGGCAAAAGGCTTGCTCTGCATGTTGAAAGAGAGACATTTTTGACCACAGCTCCTGAACCACACATATTTACATTGGCACCAGACCATTATTTGTTCATAAGTTTTCTGTCTCTGCTAAATGTGTTCCAATTTTGGGGGCTAAATCACTGCCAGCATTTTCCAGGACATTCCGCTGGGCTAAGCAAAATTACCCCAAGTGGTAGTCAGTAACAGCTATACCTGCCATGTCCCGTTGAGTTTTTTTTTTCAGACAATGAAGAATATTGCACATTTTTATTTGCATATTACATCATTTAGTAGTCATCAAAAAGGATCTAGTTTTTTTTTCAGCTGTAGACATATATTTTGCAATAGAGGCCTATCATTAAAACAAAAATCTCTAGATCAGCAGGCAACACAAAAATGGTAGCTATTGGTATAACATTTTGGTTCTCTAGAAGAAAGCAACATTTAGAACTTTAAACTACCAGTCAGTATAATATCCTTTTCCAGTCAAGTAAACAATGGACCCAGTTTGCTTCCTGATGTTCATTGCTTGCTCAATTCCGTTGAGAGCTGTCCATTTTGAAGATGTGCAAGAAATACACAACCGTGGAAGTGAGAATTTTGTGATTGTGTCACTGTGTCTTTAAAATCATATCATGTGCATGTCAGCATACTCGGGAGTGGGAACCCTCAGGGTTTGCTCCTGAGTTCCATGGTCTTTGCCTCAATCTCAGGGTCCCAGGGTGAAAGGGCAAATTCCCAGATCACACAGACTGGAGCTGACTTCTTCCTATTCTGCATTGTTGTGATCATACCTAAGACTCATAGTTGGTGCTTTTGCCACCGGTATGTTCTGGTTGATATACCTGCTTGAGTGCAGGTGACTGTATTAAGCGTTGCTTTAAATAATGACACGTCACAGTTTACATGAAGTATTAGAGCCATTTGGTTAACACATTTGGCAAATTCAATGCATAGAATCTTCACAATGCGCAAATCAAAGGGTTAATATTTCAAGATTCACACGGTCAGCTCATTCACAAGGTTCCCAGACTGATTTGGCATTGTAATAAACCTAAGGTCAGCCCTTCATGCTTTGGTCTCCCATGTGTCGCTGAATCATGGAGCAAACGCAGCCAGGGTTGTAACATAGGCCCAACAAATCTTGTGATGAAAAGGGACCATCAATGCTTCTCACGTGTGGTGTTTTATCCGGCACTAATGACATTGTTGGTTTTTTTTGTTACGAGGCATCTGCAAGGTGTATGTCAAATCACCACCAAATTGCCTGCATTGGTGCTATACTATAATACCACATATATACGAATACTAATTTCACACATGCGTATCGACATTCAGAATCACAACTAAAATAGGACCCACACATCTAGAATGACTTTTAACATAGCTTGCAGGGGTCTCCAGCGTTTTGTGTTGGTTTCACTAAGAGCAATGACTACAAATTATATGTGAGCAGATCATTTCATAAATGTTCTTTCCTATTTTTGAAAACAGGCAGAAACAGCAGACACAAGGGCCACAAGCAGACATTAATTCACTCAAATAAATCACTTGGTCAATGAGGGGAAGACATATGACTTCAAAATGTTTCAGCTTTAGGGCCCGTGACTAGTTGTGTACTGGAGAAGGCTGGCACATTCTGAACTGGGGGGCAAGTAAACAAGAGTGCCTGCTTCTGCCTCCTTTAACTAACATACACTCTAACACACACTCTCATGTTATTACTGTGGTACCACTGCAATCTCTCCTCTGTGCGTGTGCTGGCCCAATGTTTGAAAAATTGGGACTGGAGAAGTACCCCCAGACCAGTACCCCCAGTACCCCCAGACCAGCCTGCCCATCATTGCCTATGCTTTATAGTAGTTTAAAATAAAGATATTTAGAATATCTCCTAAATATAGATTCAATCCAGACTATCATACACATAATATCAAGGAAAAAGATGGAAAAGTAGTTCTGATGTTTGCTCAATGATGAAAGATGTGGTATAGGCAGTAATTTCAAGACCAGAAAGTATTTATGTCTCTGCGTTTCAGATGTTACTTCTCCAATTTAAGGCCCTACACTGGAGAATACAAGGATTCCAGGAATGTCTTGGAAGATAAAATGTCCCACATCACAAGAAAAGCTACAAGCCTTCACTCAACTCCGGAGTGACATCTAAACCACTACACTTTCTCTCCTGGGTAAAAAAGGCCCATTTGAAAATATGAGAAGAATGGGAAGGATGTCTACAATAATAGACACACTGCATCAAAATCATTACCGAACAAAAATAATAACTTTGCAAATTGTGCAAGCGAAGTGATTTAGCATACAATTGCTGGTAAATCTCCTGCTTTGACTTAACATTGTCAAGGCCTGTTGATTTAAAATGAACTTCACTGACTGCAGTGTGAATCTGGATTTGGAATACCAGTTCTTTTCGTGATATATGAGTTGATTGAAAATTAGAGGTGTTCTCATTATGCCGAAATACCAACAATTATGTGTATTTTATTATGAACAGAAACAACTGCTTTTGTTTGTTAACCTCAAGCTGCCCCCAGCATCTGACAACTTGCCCGGTGCCTGACTAGGATGCAGTAAGGGCCAGACATTTCCGAAAGATAGGCATGTGTCTGGAGGGCCAGCAGGGGTGGCCCCAAAACTTTTAGCTTGTTCTAGGTTTCCAGCACCAATATCCTGCATGCACTTGCTTTCTAACATAGTAAAGTAGCTTAGTGCCCATAGGCAGCCACCTAGTTTGCCTGACCAGTATTTATTTGGTTTAGTGGCTTTTAAATCCAGGCCTGGGTGCCAGTATCTGGTAATGTGTCGTTAATTTGCAGAGATATTGATATTCTGCAGCTCTTCTGTATTGCATAGTAGCATGGTGGCCCATTTACAGCTGTTTCTGCACCCCTGGGCTTTCACAGTCTTAATAAATTAAACACGTGTCACAAGTACCTGAAATGGCAAAAAAGAACATACATCTCTTTTATATTACAATGCTGACTTTGTAGCATAGAGCAGCAAACGTTTTATATAAATTATTTTTTCCATTGGCAATCCACGTACTAAGTTTTAATTTTGCTTTCTCTTTTGTGTTTTCTGGCATAATGACAAGTATATACTTTCTTCTATATAGGAAATGTGTTCAGGTGGTCATTTTCAACATGAAGGGCCAACTCTCAGGGAGAATAAAAAAGACCATGGATACAAGAGGCCACAGATAGTGTCTTTTGTTTACTAAGAGGTCCAGGCTGCACATCTTACTGTAAAACTTTAGCAAATAGACATATTTTTTTTGCTTTCATGTTACTGAAAGTACTTTTACAACAAACTATAAGAAATCATATTCAAGCATATGTAACAGTGTATAACAAATATGATTTGACATTGCAAAAATGGGAGGTTGAGGGTTCTTTGCAGTATCTTAGCTGTTTCTAGCACTGGACTCTTCTGGACAGTGTTCTGATGTTGTTCCTGGAATCTGTTGGAGCCACTCTCCCAGCCACGATTGTTCCTATGACCACTGAGATCACTTTGGCCTTCACTTCCACATCTTCTCTAGTTCTTCTTTCAGGCCCTGTCTGGTGCTGTAGAAACCTGCTTCTATGAAGAGGGGATATATGAACTGTATGAGAGAACTGTGGATGGATAGAAGACCTACATCCACACAAAGTGAGAAATGGCTATATTAGAAGATTCCACTGTCCTCACAACCATCCATACTACCTCCATAACTCAGACTATATATATATATATATATAGTTTGACTTTATATTTGTTGCATAAATCATGACACAGTGTAATATGTCATATGTTGTTGGTCATCTGATGTTGTATTTTTAGCCTTAATATGTAAAACCATCGAATTCAAAGAGGGTGTTCTTTCCTTTTTACATTACTGTACATCCATATATATATACATAGTATACAGTATATATAACTATTTTAACTTTTAATGTCACTCATATTTATTAACTATAGTTAGTGACAATAACATTTTAGATACTGTTCACTTTATTGTCATACATACTAAAAACTATACAATATCATCCATCCTTATCAATTTTTTTTAAAAAAAATGTAAGACAGATAGCTCGCAAGAGCAGAACCCTCCCTCTCCTCCTGTACTAGTATAGTTAAATGTCTGTTAATATTGTTGTCCCCATTGCAACAGCTGTACAGAATCTACTGACGCTATATAAATAAAAGTAGTATGATGTAAGATAGAAAATACTTAAAAGTCTGTGTGGTAGATGATTTTGCACCTAGTATTTCTTAAGAGAAGAAATCAGGAACATCTCACGTTGCTAGCGATTTGATTTTTTTTTTTACATGGTGTGAAGGGTTTATTCTGTCGTAAAGTTGCTACGAACGTAGTGTCCTTTGAGTTTGGGAATTTGCTATCAGAAGAAGTAGCTGTAGCTAGTGTGTTGACAGATATGGCATAGAAAACAGCTCGTTCTCTACCAAAGGTGGCAGGCATTTCAGTGGTAATATGACCACGGCTGTCCGTGAGTCACAATGACAAATGGATTCTGATCGCTCTCTCCCCGTAAAGTCTCATCAGAAAGGCAAGAGGCAGACATGTTCCAAAATGCTACACAGTTGTTCATTCTTCTTCACGCCTTCACTAATTCCATATCTCCCCAGTTACAGTGTACTTGGCTTTTGACGTTAGGCATGCTGAGATATTTCTGGCAGAGAGGCTTGAGGAATAGAGGGTAATATCTCTGATTAGATAATGTTATTCAGGGCTTTAAGGCACAAAACACACCAGATTGGCACTGTTGCAATTTAGCGAGGGATCCCTACTGAGTAACAGCATGCCGTTGAGGCGAGTTTTTGGCAGGCGTAAATGGGGAAAAGTAATATAGTGTGACAAGGGCGAATTGGTGCATGGCCCTGAAATTGATAAAAAGAATAAGATATCCTTGTCAATTATTTGTTAGGATAAAAGTCAGTCATGCTCCAGTTTTAGAAGAGAGAGGAAATAGCTGGAACACTTCACAAGGAACATATTACATGCACGTTATAGGACTGTGGATGACCACTAGTAGACCTGAAATTGACAAAACTAAACAACATGCTAGTCAATAGAGCATAGAACTCTCTATATTATGTGTTTTAAAAAAGGATATTTAAACTATTGTACACTACATTTTTATGCTCATTATGTCCTGGTCATTTTGAGTCATCACACCTCCCCATGACAAGGAAGAACATGTGGGGATCGCAAAATAATCATTGCAAAAATAATGACAATAATTATTATCGTCCTTTCATCCTCAGCATTGTACAACAGAGAGGAAAGTATGACAAGACAAACACCAGCCAGAGCGAAGGATAGAGAGAAGTAACATAAGATATAGGGAAGGGGGCCTAAATCAGAAAAATAGAGAAGAGGTATGGGAGTAGGATAGGAACAGGAGGAAAAGAAGGAAAAGGAAGGGGTTGTAGACAAACAAATACTTATAATAGAGTATTGCTGTAATTATAAGCGATCATGGCATCTTTCTAGGAATTCCTCAAAGGGTTTCATATCTTCCTGGTACATTAGGGAGCAGGAAGAGTGTACAGCTGGGTCCGATGGGCCGGACTATATGTGCACATGGGGGTTACCCCCAATAGGCAAAAATGGGGCAGCAATTAGGAAAAACTCTGCTCATGGATTGACCCACATCAGAGACACTGGCTCTATGGAATAGAAACTTTTTTTTTCAAGTGATTTCTAATCCAAAATATTCCATACATCAGTTGAGCCTCATCTTTCTTGACTGTTTTCTGATGCAAACAGCCAAAATTGACTGTTAAGTCCATCGCTGTACATACATCACTGCTTTAAACAGAGTGAGCATGTGCCGAGTGGATTGGCAAGCTGAGCTTAGTTAGCCCTTTGCTAACATGAAATGAATTTATTATTATTATTATATTATTATTGTTATTGCCCCTACATTATAAACATACAACAGTAGTTAACATTAGAATGTCTTTGTAACTAGTGTCCAGAAGCGGGAATAAAGTAGAAAGAAATGTAAAAATTAATGTTAGTTAATATCAATATTTTAAACAATTAAAGACACTAATGAAATGTACCAAAACTATCTGGTTTGTAAAAGAACCTAGCTTTATTTTCACCAGAAGAGACTGTCATTTGATCATGGACAGGCACAGGATCTAAATTGGCAAGAAATATATTGTGGCTGGTTGTCAAAGTTGTTAAGAGTTTGGTTTTTAAATGACACAGTTTTTTCCTGGATTGCATTTAATTAATCTATATGCCTTTTTCCCAGTCTGCTTTCTAATTATAATGTTTGAAATGCTACCAAAAGTGTATATCGATTTACCTTACAATGTAATTACAAATGTAAAATGTAGAAAGTGTAATATATTGGCACTTGATACTTCCTTGATGATATAGAAAATTCTCTTGTTGATGGGTTTTGAGCATTTTTCACACTTGTGCTATAGTATAAAAATACATTTACATACGTGTATTTTTATACTATAGCACAAATGTGAAAAATGCTCAAAACCCATCAACACGAGAATTTCCTCAATCATCAGAAAGTGTCAAGTGCCAAGAAATCAACTTAGTTTTTCAAGCACTCTTGAAACATGCCATTTTTAGTGGATCCACTCCAGATTATAGACTGAGGATTTCTTACCTTGAAGCACCTAACCCTGACATAGCAGATGCATTAAAAACCTTTTACGTTGTAGTTTGTGCAATGCACACAAACACATTTTACAGAACTTTACCTTGTACTGGTCCTTGAACAAATATTGTAGAATGTGCAATGTGTTTAAGTCAATTACGAAAGATCGATAGAACACATTTTCACATTTTATTTTTCCTTAAAAAAAAAAAATAGAATAAAAATGAAAAGTAAAGTTTTAATAAGGTGAACATTGCTCAACATTTGTTGATACTATAGGAATAATAATAAGAAAATCAAGAATCGTATAATGATTGTAAAAGTGTATATATATATATATATAATAATAAATGCACGGTTGGTATACACATATATATATATATATATATATATATATATGTGTGTGCTTTTGTCTTGTAGCACAAAAAAACCTTTTGATACCTTTTAGTAGGCCAGCATTGATGGTGAAAGATATAACATAACAGAGTAACATAAGATTTTAGGACCTAAGAGGTCCCTTCTTCACATGTAAACTTCTGTCATATCTGAACACAAAAATAAACTATTACATGCCTCTTTTAAATAAAATATATTTTTTTAGCTTTTGTGGAATACTTGGTCGTAATTGAAACCACATGTCTTTGTAAGAGGTGTTCTTGTGTGTAATGTTATCCTTCTTCAGATGTACCTTCTAAAAATGAACACAAGTGACAGGGATAGGTAGGTCAGGAACATCAAAATCTCTGCTTGCAGAAGAAACATTTGAGCCTTTCTGCCTGACTCTAATTTCAGAAAATCATTCCCTTATGTTGCATGTATATTTTTATTAAGTGCTTCTATTAATTCAAAAATAAAAGGTGTCATATCTGGGTTGTGTTTGCTTAACTTTTATCAATTATAAAATATGAAAGCAAAACAAATTTAGTCACTATATTTGACTCCAAATTGTATTGTTAGGTTGCTTTGGTTTTGCTTTAATGGGAAATATTTAAGTGGCACTCATTTTTATTTTAAATACCCATACTTTCTTGCCACTAGTCATTGTTATTTATGTAGCAAACCTCTGATATATGAACAAATACTAAATTTAACTATTTGGCCACAATAATTTGCATACATCCAAGACCCCAAGTTCCATGTACTCCAACACTCATGTTTTTCCAGAATGAGGGAAAAGAGATCAGCAGTTCCAACATCCTATATCACTCATGTAATTTCTGTGCACTGTCCGGGACACTGTGTAATGATGTCATATAGCAGTTCCAACATCCTATATCACTCGTGTGATTTCATCTATGTTTCTGTGCACTGGCCAGGGCACCGTGTAATGATGTCATATACTGGCATCCATATTCCCCACCATGCAGTCCTCAAGGGATTAAGGAAAATGTGTTCTGTGTTTTATTGAAGAGAGGTAGATATATTACCTCTTCCCTGTTAGACAATTAGGTAATGCAACCTGAATATACCCCCTGACAAAATGACTTGCTTGGGTAGCATAATCATTGTCCTCAAAATCCCTCAAAACCCACTTCTTTAAGGGTGCATATAATATTGCACACCCCCATATTCCTTTAGCTCACCTCTCCTAGTCCCTATTCTGCAATACACTGGTGTGGTTGGTCCATTCCTTACAATGTCATTTTTATATTTTACTTCTTGTGGAATACACCATAAATCCCTCTAGACCAGGGTTAGGCAATCTTCGGCTCTCCAGATGTTTTGAACTACATTTCCCTCGATGCTTTGCCAGCATTATGACTGTAAGAGCATTATGGGAGATGTAGTCCACAACATCAGGAGAGTCAAAGATTGCCTACCCCTGCTCTAGACTGTAAGCTCGTTTGAGCAGGGCCCTCCTTACCTGTTGTCTCTGTAAGTCAAACTGTTATGTTACATACTACTTGTTATGTCCTGTCCACCCATTGTACAGCGCTACGGAATTTGATGGAGCTATATAAACAATAAATAATAATAATATGTACTTGGAAGCAAACCAAATGTGAAGGCCCAGACTGAAGGGCAGAGAAGGTATAAAATGGCAGGGCTAAACTAAAGTAACGAGGCTCAGCTGTCCCAAGTAATTGGATAGGGGTGCTCCTGAGCTGCAGGTAGACAAGAGTTAAAATAGTTATTGCATAGTCCAGGCTGGCAGGGTGGACCCTGCCAGAAGGCCTGGCTCACAATCTGTGTTTCAGTCATGCTGGAATAGAAATTGGTCTTCCATAAACTGTCTTGGTATGTCCCTTTCAGCATACCAAGACATTCTGGACAATACTATGGTACCAAATTTGGGGGAGACCCTTTTCTATTCCAGCATGACTGTGCCCTAGTGCACAATGCAAGGTCCATAAAGACATGGTTGTGTGAGTTTGGTATGGAAGAACTTGACCGGCCGCACAGAGCCCTGACCTCAACCCCATCGAACATCTGGGATGATCTGGAATTGAGATTTCGAGCAAGGCCTTCTTATCCAACATCAGTGCCTGACCTAACAAATGTTCTACTGGATGAATGGGGCAAAATCTTGTGGAAAGTCTTCCCAGAACAGTGGAAGTTATTATAGCCGCAAAGGGGGGACCAACTACATATTAATATATATTATATTAATGTCTATGTATTTAAAATGCGAAGTCCCGGTTGTTGATTTAATGGTCAGGTGTCCTAATACTATTGTCCATGTAGCGCATTTGATAACAATAAACTGTAGTTGTATATGTCAATGTGTATATATATATATGCCTAACATCCAAACTAAGAAATACACAATTTTGTAAATGCTGAGAAACATATACAATAAAAACAAATTTCTGTTTTCCAGTAAGTTATCGCCAACCATCTTCAAACCAGTTGAAATAATGAATAGAAGCACCCCTGGTTTTGACTGAGCACTCATAGACAAGACCTTGTAATTCTCAGAGATCTCTCGAGCATTGGATGATTTGTGGATAAATTATTTTAATTTCTTTAACTTAATATACAGTTAAGATATCAGTGGTTTTGACATTTCAGGTGTTTACTTTATTGCTTTTATCTTTTTCCCCCATCATAATGAATCTGACCTGTTTACACTGAGGAATGTCCAGCCACATGAAGCATTGTGACAAATCTCCATAGAACTGGCCTGGTGGCTGCCAGATGGGGCATCTGCTTTTCTTCAAGCCCTCGGTTTGATGGCCCTTCATCTGCAGTGCTGGATTATTATTATTGCTGTTTATTTATATAGTGCCCTGTATTGAGTCACGCTATACAGCTGGGGGGAAAAGTTCCAAGCAGAAGGACATAAAGTTACCACTAGAACACAGAACACTATTTAGAACAAGTGATAACCAAGAGCGTATAGAAGAGCAAATAAGGAAATATTTTGCATGTAAACTTGGATGATGTCCAGGCTTAAGGAGATCCAATGCAGTTGCTGTAGTCACGCGAGAAAACACTGAGCTTTCGCATTCTCAGCATTCCTATTGCGGCGGTTACATCACATTACCAATGGGGGCCCCAAAAAAATGTCAAGTCACCCTGCTCCCCAATACATAAGTCTCACATTTGGCATGTAAAATGCAACCGATGTATGCAAGATGAAGCTCCCTCTTTCTAGAGGATAAGCTCCCAGAGTTTCTTTTTTAACTACGTGCCTGCATGAATGCATAAGGTATGAAAGTGGATAAACCTCAAACTGACAACAATGTATGTCATCATCTAAGTCATGGGGTAGATGCGAAAAGGTTTCACACACTGTAATGCACTAGGATTTAGCAAGCAACCTTAGTGCTCGCACCAAATACTCTCGTATTTTTGGTTTGATGTGCAAATGCCCAGGAGGAACTCAAGGCATTTGCCCCAGGACGATAAATCAAGATTAGAAGATGAACAGCTAGTGAATATATGCTACCGTTTAGAAGTTTGAGGTCACTTTGAAATGTCCTCGTTTTTTAAATAACTACAAGTTTTGTCCATTAAAATAACATGAAATTGATCAGAAATATAGTGTAAATGTTGTTAATCTTGTAAATGACTATTGTAGCTTAAAACAACTGATATTTTAACGGAATATCTTCATAGGCATACAGAGGCCCATCACTCCTGTGTTCGCTAATTCAAGTTTAAGCTTAAAAAAGCTAATTGATCGTTAGGAAACCTTTTTGCAATAATGTTCCAGCTAGAAATTGCCTTGTTCTTCCGTGAAAGCAGCTGACCCCAAACTCTTGGATGGTAGTATAAATGTAGTGAAATGGTTTGAAGATCAAATCAGACATGGATTAACATGGCAAAGGGCCCTAAGAGTCAAACCAAATCTGGGTCCCACATGCTTTTATACAATGCAGCAGGCAGTGTTCACACGAAAGACCCTTCATAACTTTATGTGGCCCCTGAGAGGGACCTCATTTTACATGGGGCCCTAGCTGCCTTGTGTAAAATTCCCCTATGACCTAATTACATGTTTCAGGATAGGTTAAATTTAGTGATTGTCATAGGAAAAGAATTACAGTTATTGCAATTTTTCCTGCCTTTCCATATCTATTAACCAATTTTAAAAATACCAATGTGAAATATAAACCACATTTATGTAAGTTCTGGGGGATGCATTTATTAAGACTCTGTCTGGTTGCTGTGCTTTGTTGCAAATAAAATCCCTTTCTCCTGTGTATCTGCATGCTTTATGTGTAATGTCACCAATAATATTGTTTATTGTTTCTACATCCCTGTACTGTATGCTGATTATCTTCCGCAAAAGGAAGGAGTCATGGGGACAGCCTCTCCCCCATCCCACCAATCAGGGGACATGGTGTGCCTGGATGATCCGCTCTTTTGCATAAGTTCACCGGGAGGCCATGTCCACGTAGAAGCGGATGAAGAAAGAAGACAAAGGAAAGAAGAACAAGACGATGCAAGAGAAAAAGCAGAGCTGTGCAGCAAGGAGACAGGGACACCAAAGCAATTGGTGGAGAAGGTAGGTAGAGAGTGTGAGAGACCATGAGTGCGAGTGCGAGAGAGTGTGAATGAGCATGAGAGAGTGAATGAGAGTGAGTGGAAAAAACAACAAAATTAAAATGACAATTTGCCGCACTAGTTTTGTTGGGGGTCACACCCTGTTTTTGGAGATTCATATGAATAGACAAAATTGGCAAATTTTATTTAAATTGAAGTTCATATGAATCCAAATGCACAAGTCTAATGAATATTACATTATGAATTAATTTCCCTTGAACAAATGGCCTTTGTTAATAAGATGGGTATAGCTGAAGTGGTCCTGCATAATGCATAGTTCGGTCGATAAGGGATCCAGTTTTCTGAAATGCTAATCAGTGTGTGGACTGTTTTGTGTTTATGGTGGTGAATATAATAATTAGTAAATAATTAAATAATTTGTTTCATATTACAATTATTGCTATTGAACATTTAGCATTACCATTGCAAGGGGGCTCAAAGCCCAAATGTTCCAGTGGGCATCCCTACTGGTTGGTAACATAGTATTCTGAATCTTATAAAAGTCTGTACAGAAATTGCTACAAGATGTCTCCTTCTATGTTACATTGGAAGAAATTCTCATCTACTTTTTCACTTTCCTGTAGCTAACAGTAACCAACCAAGTATTTAAGAAAGGTAAACTTAGTTTCACCAAGTACCAAGACTCCTTTAATAATATATGTGTCAATAGTGAAAAATGTATGACTAGATTTAAAGAAGAAACTTTTTTTCTTGTAATTTTCTAGCATAACTGTGTCTTTAATATAAATGTGACTCTCATACTTGTTACTATGAGAAACACTCTGCAGAACTGCGGAACTCCATCCATTCTAGTTTGACTTTTTTTTTTATTCCAGAACCAAAAAAATATTCTACTGATTAGGATTCCTTTAATGATGGCTTGTGGTCCATACTATTCTGTTTGGTGTAGCAGTAGGCTCCAGCTTTGGATCTTTTTGGAACCCAACAATGACCCATTCTTGCACTGATCAATAGAAGGACTGTCTATCCCTGGGAAGAAGAAGCAGATATGAATTGGAGAGAAATGGCTAAACATGAAAAGAAATATCTGTGAAAGGTGTGTGAGTAGGCAGAACATGGATGAGGCAGGAGTCTTACACCGCTCCTCCACACCCAATATAACTAAATGCTACTTCTAATTCTAGAACAATCCATGTGAGCTCCCAGGTACAATTACTAGCAGTGTCTTTGTGATTTTTTTAGGGCTTCCAACAGTAATTTCAATGAGACCATTAGCCATTTAATGGATATACCAGTTGCCTTCCTAATGCGCTTGTTTCCTCTTACGAGGTCAGGCTACAAAACAAGATGGCAGGCCTCTTTCATATATTACAGATTGACTAAAGAATATCAGGTAATGGAAATTATGGAAGGTCAGATCACATTAAGGCCAGGTAACACATTGATTAGTCAATGCGTTGGCATCGTTTCAACTACTAACAAGGTACCGTTCATTACCTGCTTTAAATGGAAAAAAAAATCCCCAAAAGTATTTCCGAATCTCTACACACAAAAGCATGCTGTACGTCTGAGACTTCAGCAATTTAAAAACACATCATCTATAGTAATATTTGAACTGGAAGAACTTCAAAGAATCTAGTGAAAAATATATAAATATCACCCATTTCCCATACATCTGTTTGCTGTTACATCTAGTGCTTTTTCAATAAATACACGTTAACGTCCTCGGCAAAGAAATATTCTGTGTGTTTTTTAGATGTCTAGTGGGTTTGCTTGTATATCCTCATCGCTCTTGGCTTTTCCTGCTGCACAATACACTTTATCATTTTCCAAACCAAAAGACTAGGTCTAGGGTTAAGCATTAAAACAAATATGGCATAAAAGTTCAATCTTTGGCTTAGACCTAATTTAATCAGCTCAAGAAAAACCACTGAGTTTTTTTTCTGTGTGTTTATTTTTGGGGAACGTAGGTGGAGTATGACATCATCTCATTAATGTCCAAATGTACAAACATCCCGCAAAACCTAGAATACTCACAAAACTTTAACTAATGAGTATTTTAATCTTTTGATGAACATACAACAAACATTGTGACCGAACATAATTAGTTTCACTGTATAAGATACACAAATAGTTGATTAAATATAAGATGTGCAAAGGAAATGTAGCAAAGTTTTGTGTATCCGAAACTAATTTATCTTGTAATCTCCTTAAGGATATTTAATTTCAGAAAAGATTTAGAGTCATTAGCATGTTATTGTTAAAAGAAATAACGGCTATAAGCACTATGTGCTGATACAGATCACAGTAACACTAGTTTTGAAGAATGCCAAAAATCCAGACTATTAAATGAAAATGTTGATCACAGTAGGTGTAGAATATCTAGCAAGGGAAAAAAATCTGCTCTCCAGCTTCAGAAGAGGATGTCGTTATCTGTAAAATAAAAAAATAAAAAAGAAGCAATTTGATTAGCCATTGATAGAGTGGGACAGGTATAACATTACTCGCACAATTATATGAATGACAATGACAGGTGGCACATTTCATTTTTTTCTACAGAATAAGTAATCCTGCAAAGTCTTTACTATGTATTCTTCATTAATATTGAAGACTGGAAACTGAAAATATCTCAATCAGCAAATAATTTAGCAGTACAAAAAATTGCAATTATGTTTAGGCTGATTACATTTGGTAACTTAGTTGGTAAACATGGTCTTCATGGGACTCTTGATTCTTGTGCCTCTGACTCCATTGATGGCCCTGGAGTCAAAGTGGCATTTAACTCTCGACATTTCATGTCCACAACAGATCTTTACATTGCCCTTTTAACACATAAGGCATATTCTCACCCCTACTTACACTAACTACCCCACTGTACCAATGACCTGTCCTACTCCTCACATTATAGGAAAGAAAAGGCCACTTGTCCAATACTGTCCCCATGGATAGTGGTTATTGGGTGAATTCACTAAGAGGGAAAATATCTGAGAGGAAAATCCAATCAAAATATGAGTGTTTCTTCACAGAATCTCGCTCTGTATCTAATGAACATACCCTGGATCATAAAACAGGAGTTTTCAGTCTTTGGCTTCTTAACCCCTTTATAAATCTACCTCAACAACTGTGAGGCTTCATCCTGACTCAGTTTTATACACTGTAACTAAAATGTCCACCGAGATGAGTGATTATGCTCTGGAAGTGCCTGAAGCTGCGAATACTCAACCCAAAGATATATTCCTAATACCAGAATGTATCATGGGAACGATGCATCCATGGATGAGAGGTTGTAAAGAGGCACTGGAGCATAAAAACGCTGTTAGAAGCTAAGCATTAGGCTCAATAAAATAGCCACCTATTTAGGGAACCTGTTTCAATGTGGTGTTTTCAGCATAAAAAAAACATTTCAGTGACTCAAATAAAAAATACACACATGCAGAAAACAACAAAAAATAGCGTTCGTGAATAATGTGATTTTGCGTTGGTGTAATTACCACATTCACTATGTGCTACATGTTTAGGATATAATGGTAAAATAATATGAATTTAACACAAGGTCATGATCTGTTGTGAAAATGATAGTGAGTATTTTTTTTCTTAGGATCTTATTAGCAGAGTGTGGAAATGCCATCGAAATAGACATAGTCTTGTCTACTATATGATTTAAGTTATCAGAATGTGTTCCTATGCTGTTGAGTCTCACTTAAAATACTCAAAATACTCAAAAAGGTAGGGCACATTATATGTTTTTTAAAAATAATTATTAATGGGTAAAGTTTAACTAGTAAACTTTCTTACACACTAGCCATTTAGAAGCCATTTTATTTGTCATTACTGTTGGAATTTTCGAAATATTCTACTAATCGCACATCTGCCAAAAACCAAGCACTGAGCTAATACATTGCATTCTACCGTGTAGAACAATAAAACAATTAAAATGATAGTAGAAATTTCAAGCATATCAGTTAAATGATGTAATGTTTTATCTCGGTTTGCTCACAGTACATCTAAATGTCCACTTACCTAGTTAAGTCTCCCGGATTTACAGTAACTAAATATCATGTAAATCAATAAAAGTACATTAACTTGTGCCTGTTATGAATTTTGTTCACTGGCGAGACACTTTAATGATACCCTGTTTCAAATGGCTGTTGTTAAAATAAAAGCCAAGACTGAAATTGGGAAAAAAATGTAATAAGAGTAGAAATTAAGCTAATGTATTTCTTTATATTGACATGGCCAGTTTGACACCTGGCAGTGCACCTTGCAGAAGGCTTATTTACCCAGTACTTCTTATCAGTGAGCTGACCTGATTTCTACTGTGATCACCCTTCAAAGATCAAAGCAGGATTAATGTAATTGCTCAACGCCTAACACTGCACATCTCATAGCTCCTGTGACTTATGTCCTATAAAGAATGGATGGCATGGGCTAATGGTGAACAGCGGGGAAATGGAAACCCGGAGTGGCAATTACGGAAGATCACTTGCTTTATGCGAGATGTAGTTTGAAAATATGTGGTCAAAGGGGTATATTTACAAAGGCTTATTATCTTTCTGGGAGCATTTAATAGTGACAAATTGACTGCATTATCTGATTGAATAAAACATCATATGTTAAAAAGAAAACACAAAAACAAACAAACAAATAAGAAACAAAGTTTAATTTAGACCAATATTTTTATTGTCATGATAACAAAGGCAATATTATATCAATATGTGCAGCTTGGAGGAGAGAAGAAAAGGAGATTTAACAAAGTACGGGAGGGAAGTTTATTTCTAAGGAAGGGAAGTGTTAGAACAAGAAGTCATAATCTCAAACTAGGGGGTCAGAGGCTTAGAGCTAATGTAAGGAACAGGCTCCGAGTAGAGGTGGTAGAAGTTAACACAGTAAGGGATTTTAAATATACATGGCATACGCGTATGGCTATTCTAAATCTACCTGCTCAGAAGGGTCTCATGCTTGAGCTGGAATCGTTACAGAGAAAAATCTCCATTAGCATATTAGGTTTGTGACTCAAATTTTCTCTGCACAATGGAACTAACAATGTTTCCGCCTCTTGTGAGCCTCATCAGTCAGACACAGTGGGTATACGCCTTAACACCTTGAGCAAGGAGATCTATGTCTATACTCGCCTTTTGTGGGCCATCCTAAATATACAGGAATGGAATGGGGATATATATATATATATATATATTTATATATATATATATATATATATATATATATATATATGTATATATATATATATATGTATATATTAGAAAGCCACCTTTCTAATGATGGGTATATGATGGGAGCAAGCATCTTTACTATCTTTGCTTCCTGTTCTCATGATCTATGTGTTTAATCCTCCCCATTAAGTTATCTCTCCCCTATTGTTAAGATGGTAATTGTTGCTGAGGAGCCTTTGTAAGTGGGTAGCGAGGAGAAGGACCTGAAAATTGATTAGTTCCTCTTAGTTCTGACGCATTAAAACAATGATTTCCGCTTCTTTCAGAGAATATTTCAAACTAAATATGTTCAAAACAATTCCACTTACTAACAATAAAAAGACACAAGCTATAGGTTTCATAAAAGTCATAAAAGTGAGAACTTTGGAAGAATTTGTTTCTGTACGGGACATACTGATTCCCGACCTTCACAATATTTTAACTTTTTTTTACCAGGAATCAAAACTTGAAAGATAATCCATGTTAAAAGTCGCAGGGTTGCTTGAAAACACCTTGTTGGCAGCAGGATTAAGGTCTGGATAAATCCCAGGGGCAGGGTAGCTCTGACTTGTACATTTTACTTTATTTTTTTGGTTAACATTTTGTGGAATTTTTCGCAACCGAGTTTGCATCATCTGCCCGGCATACAGTGGAGAGGCAAGTTTCAATGTCAACGTCAGTCTAATTATGTCCCCTTCAACACGGGTCAACTTGGGTAGACCAGATTTTCTTAGATGTAATTATATCAGTAATTTTGAAACGAAGCCATAGATGTAGAAGATTTTTGTGGCAAGCTTTTCCCAAACTACATGGTCTAATAATTGGAAAATTTAGCAACTGCCTTAATCTGTATTGTTGTCCACTCTCAGTCACACACATTTCATTGATACTAATTCCTAAAGTGCTCTACAGCCCATACCTTACTGCCCAGAGCCCCCGACACAGTATCTGAAAGTATTTCTATGCTGAAAAAACAGTATTTACACCAATGATACTTGGGCTGATATACAAACACAACAGCAAACTACTCTGCCGTGATACAACCATTTTACTTGGAATTTGTTCAGGTAGAGTAGGCCAGTTGTGTTCAAAGCTGCCCAGCCTTAGCCACCTAAACCCGGAACCCAGGGCTCAGTGTATTGTAGCGACCTAATGTACATTGATGCATCTTTTTATTGAAATATAATCAGCTCGTTGCCAATTCCTCAAAAGTAGAGCAGATGTGTCACTATCCCGTGATCGGGCACTCCGTGAATGATGCTGTAGCAGCACTCACAGTGAGCGATCCTGACTTCTGCCGACAGGAGAGAGTCCTGGCTCCTAAGTCATGCCCTTATTGCTTACTTCAAGTTTGTAAATACCATTAGATTAGATAGGTCTTTTTTTATTTTAAAAAAAAAATATATAAAATATAGGACTCGGGAACAGTGACACATCTGCTCTACTTTTCAAGAACCAAAAAAAAAATGAAAATAATAAAATAAAAAATATATTCTGTTCTAAAAAGTGCCCTTTAGCCTTTCCACCTTAAGTAAAAAAGAAAATATTTGAAAAAAATACTACCCTCAAACCTCTTAAGTCAATAGTATTAAAAAAATATGTAATATCGGGTAATATGTAAGCATGTGGTCCTCTGGGACATAAAAAATATGTATATGACTGTATATATGTAAATATGTATATGGGGTAAAATATATATAAATTGGGTCATTGTTCAGCTGTTGCACTTATACTACAGAAACAAATGTAAGCAAGATTACAAAAAGTTTTTTTTTAAACTATTATCACTAATAACTATTATTTATATTTATTATTTTAAAAGAAGGCTGTGCTCCTCGATGAACAAAATCTGAAAAATGGAGTCATGCTTTAAACAAACATATGGTGAAAGTGGCACCTTTGGTTATGAAAACCCCCACGACCGAACGGGTTAAGTAAGGGTGGAATATATTTGTCCTGACCAGTATTTAGTCTGGAACAATTGTATATCAGTTTTTCTAGAGCTACATCTGAAAATGCAGCCAAGGTGTAGAAATTCTTAATACTCTCACTCAGGGCTGCTTGGTACCCTCAAGAAAAACAATTTATACCCCAAATGTAGTTTGCCAAGAGATTTTTGATTTGTAAGAATCATCATCCCATTCTGCGCGCTTTATTGCCTAGTATTACGTATATTAATGTATTAAAGCTACATTTAGCTTTTTTGTTTGCCAATCAGCATTATTGTCTTGAAGATATCTAAGAATGGTTCCATTGAAAGTATCCCAGGAAGCTGCAGCGTGAAAGTGGTGTTACAAGCATATCTAGCAAATTTCCTGTCTAGACGTTCTCTCTCTTCTCTTCGCCAGCCTTCACAAAGGCTTCCTGAGCCAATCAAGTCCAATCAATAACATAACAAAAGGTGAGGAATATCTTAATGGAGAGGAATAATCATGTTGATCCTGACAACAGGAAGTTAAGATGGGTGGTCCCATGGCGTAAACGTTACATGGTTTTGTAATATTTTTCATTTAAATCCGTCAACACTGTGGGATCTCATGATCTGCATTATTATTCCTCCTGATTAAGTTATCTATCTCCAAGTGTTACATTTCTAACTGTTGGGAACTGATTAGCTAATGCTGGCCTGCCAAATTAAACTACAGATCCCAGCTTCAGTGGGCTTAGTTTGTAAACTAAATATCTCCACACCGATGGTACCAAATTGTCAAACAGCATAGTTAATAGTATAGTTTTAATAAAGATTTCATGGTGTTCTTAAGAACGTATTCAGGGCCTGGCTAACTTGGCTTAGGACGTCAGGTCCAGGGGGCTGTGGTCCCCTTGCTGCATAAAAGGGATCCTCAGGTTCCCTCCAATGCCACGATTCAATGGACCAGTTAAAAAGGTGATCACTGAGCTGCCCACCAGCCCGTTAACGCTGATGGTCCTCCATAATTGCCTTCCATTCAGGGCCAACCGGTGGCGCTACCCTGGGCACTAAAGGTAAATTCATCATAGGGTTTCATTTAAAAATTGCGTGGGGTAAATTGTATTAGTAAACAGCATGATGACTTTGTTTGCAGTTACATTTTGTTTTTCACTACGAGTTTTGGAAATAAGCATACTTTACCTTTAAGGGGAAACAGACATTTCACAAGATTTGTCATTTTTTTCATCTTGCAAAAATGTGTAATTTGTCTCAAATTACAGATTCGGCAGATTCATAGTAAAACTACAAGGTCCAAGAGATCCTAACTTGATAGATAAGATTAGAATTCAAACAAACTGTAGTCTTTACTTGAAAAATTAGCATCTCCTACTGACACTCCTTCATCTTAAACATGACTTGAAAGGGAGGCTTCTGCCACTTTATAGCATATAGAGTTTCTGCCTCCAGGGGTTAAACATAAAAAAAAAGTCTGTCCCACAAAAATAAAAAAACAGCCAAAGTGATTACCCGATCGATTCTACTATGACAATCACTATGGCTTATGGAATTATTTGAAAGTCTGGTAATATTTTAACTTTTTAAATCCCAGAAGGGTGGTACGCACTGTGAATCAAATGCATTGCTCGTCCCCTCTGGCACTTACAAAGTTAATTCCGCTTGTTTCCACCCAGTTTTTCAGATGCACGACTCTGAGAATTAAACCTCAAAGGCTTCATGAATTAAACCTCTGGGTGTTTTCAGTTTCACAGGAACAAGGTAGGGACAGAAGTGGCAAAAAAAGTACACTTCAATGTATAGGAAATGTAGCATTTTTAATACTTGTTTATCTATTGTTAATAAGTTTGTTAATAAGTTGTTAATAAGTTGTTAATATATGTCCATGGCAAAGATTTAATTAGTAACCCTAATTAAATGCTTGGTTTATTGGTCAATGTTTGATCGTACACTGTGGCTGCATGTCATATAAATATTAGTGTCCGAAATCTTGCTGTGCTTTGGCCTAGCCCAACAGGGAAGCGTGATAACGGTGTATATCACACCACTTCCAAACTTTAACCAACAAACATGTCTCAAAGGCCATTTATTAAAGAGAACAAGAAAATGGACTTTCAAATACAACCTATGTACAATGATATACCTACTGGGGCATCTCCAATCCCCCACAGGTGGCCCCAGGTGGACAGACTGCTACCAAAATGGTTCCATATTCCAGGTATGTTTGTAAACAAGGAGGCAGATGTATATCAAACAAATTCCCATTAATGTTGTCTACAGGTTAAAATAACCAGAAATAATATAAAATCATGCAGCCATCTTACGTTAAATTACGTTAACAGTAACACCAAGCTAATTAACTCTTCCTTATGAAAAACTTTATGGGAGATATTTCCCAGAGACACCTAGAGAATTAGTATTTTTCGCCGATACATCTGACTACCCATATGCTTTTGTTGTAACCTTTTTCCAAGAATGAACTTTATGGTATGCCGTAGAGAAATGTTACGCAATATCCTCAGAAGGGTCTTTTTTTACTGATTCCATGATCCTGCCTGATTATGGTGGGCATTGCCGAAGCTCTAAGCGGCTTACATGGCAACCAGGTTGATAATAACTTAATTGCCGTTGCAAAGCATGGTACCATTTGCAGCATGTGAAAGAGAATTGACATAATGGGGCTTATTTAAAGGCAAAATGTGGGGTAATTATGTGTCAAGATTGCCTCACAATTATCAAAAAATCCATTAGTTTATAGTTTTGATGTTCTTTCTCTTTTTTTTTTATTAAACAAAAAGCAATAGTTTTGTTTTAGGGATTGCCAGAATTTTACCTTTAGAAATAACCCATTACTAGTGTCATTAAAAAAAGAAAAGCTAAAATATACTTTATGTTTATGTCTTTAAAAAAAAAAATAATGTTACCCTTTTGTAACATTTAAAATCCTCTGTCCTGTATGATGTACAAGTATAAAAGCATATAGTAATACCTTATTTTGTTAGACATTAAACTGTAAGCAGAGGATTTGGATTATTAGAATTATTTAGCGCAATCTTCTGACTTAAATTTTGCCCTTTTTAAAAAACAAAACCTGCGCTTGGAGATGGATAAATCTATTTCAATCACTTCTGTCTTGAATTTCATTTAAAACCAGATGCCCCATTACTTGACTGCACTGGCAGAACTACCATTTAGCTGAATAACAGAGAGGAGCCTCAGTGTCCACATCATGTGACGTCTCTACGCAGACACACTGCTGCGCATGTCCCTATCCAGGAGATCACCACTGAGCAGTGCTGGATTCTCGCACAAGGCAAGCCTTGGCAAGAATAATACACAAAATAGAAGCGTGTGTCTGTGTACTGTATAGGTGAGGCTACTACAGCATCAGCTGTAATGATCAACAAAGTTGGCAGCTCCTACTCTCCATATCATTCTTATAATACCATGCCCCATTGGATTGGGTGGGGCCAATGGCGCTACCTGCTCCCTTCTTGCAGGAGAACCTCACTGGGTTGGCCTATTATACAGCATAGTGAAGTCATAAAGCCAAGTGGACCCCTTCATTAACACGACTGTGCGCCCACCTCCCAGGGCAGACTGGCTCTGTGTAACATGTCATATCTTCCATGCAGTCACCTGGGTTAGTAAACATGTAAGGCTGCTTAGCTGTTATTAAGACTCTGTTTTAGTTTCAGAATGGAAATGCTTCGAAATTCATGGAGTGGTGTATTTTGGAAGCAGGTATCATCCTTGCTGTTGATCACCGCACAGCTGGATCACAATGGCGGAGCCCCCCTCCTACAGGGTTAATACAAGGAGAGCTTATAATTTGATCATAATGAGGGTAGAGCCCTCATAGATACAGCCCTACGTACATGTAAGATACCTGGTGCTCCTGACTCCTGACAAAATAGGTAACTTAATGGAAACATTGTATAATGTAAAGTTAATGTCCCAATTCTATGTTATTTTTGAGATTTAATCATTATCAGAGAGAAATAAGATGTTTTTTCTTTCTTTATTGGTAAAGGGTAATTGACTTTTTGAACTGAATTTTTTTTCTGTAAATATAAAGACTGAAAATGTTACTGTGTCTTGAACATTTTTTTTTTAAGTTTCAGCAAGAATGTGAAATTCATTAGTATAGTTTTTAATACACTGGTATCACATACCAGGTTATTCCCAACAAATAAGGTGCAAAACTGCATTCGGCCCATCTAGTCTGCCCACTCTTCCTGATAGAAAGACCTTAATCAGTCCTTGTTTTTATCTTAGATTCATAAGCCTGTGCCATGCATGTTTAAATTACCTCACTATAGTCATCATGTATGACTATGTATGTGTTTGTAAGGTCACAGTTATGCCAGTTATTGGTGAAATCCGGAGCTTAATGAAGAACTGTTAGATTTGGTATCTGGACACATGCTGATAATCACAGAGGAAATAAAAATTGCTGCCATTGTGTTTTTCAAGTGACATTTGAAAACTGACATTTTAGTAGCTCAGACAGAAAATCAGGTCTGTAGGACTGTGGGCTGCGATGTTTACTATCAATAAACAAACCTTTGGCTTAGCCAATGAATCAATACCAACAACTCTGTATTATATTCTTATCACGCGCAATCTTGTTGCTTTTTTAATTTACATCAACAGTTTGATTCATAAACCTAGGACAACTGGAAATGTCAGCTGCTGGGGTTTCCTACTATAATGCTCAGCCGCCGTTAATTTCAAACTATTTTGGTGTTATTATTGTACATTACATTGCTTTGACTTAACCCCTTAATGACAAAGCCCGTACATGTACGGGCTCAAAATGCATTGTTTTCAATGGGTTTAGGGACCGCCCGGATGTTTAGATAACCTGGGGGATGATGCATGATGTGGTCTAGGACTCCCATCTTATCCAGTTAGCTTAACCATGTGTAACTTACTAACTTGAATATAACCCTTTTTTCACACGTTCAGAACTGAGCCAACTTGCTCGCAGAGGCAGGAACTCAATGATGGAGTAATAGTGCGGTTGCTCACATATTGTGTGGACTGTTATGGAGACAGGCTCAATGAAAGGCAAGCATATGTTATAGTGAGTGTGTGTCAGTCTAGGTGTGTGTTAGTTACAGGGTCAAGGGGGTCACTTGGCTTTAGTGACAGATTTGTGGTAACCTATATTTGGGCAAATATATTTAGCTTTATTCTCTCATGTATTTAACATCAACATCATTTTAGATAATGAAATATTTTCAGACAGCTGCTTATATGTAATATGTCTGTGTTCTAGCTCTGTTGTCTATTAGACCAGTCTACTAGACCCTGGTGGCTCATCACAATGCCTTGTAGTAAACTATGCTTTTTCAGAGGACACTATGGAAATTCAAGTCTGTGGAGTAAAGGATTGAGCAGCACTCAGTGCCTAGTTTAGGCAGGGAAAGTCACCCAAAACATCACATGACTGACAACAATTGCAACCTTTAGATGTGCAGATAAAGGTCATTTATTGTACCAAATTAAACAAAATCACTTTTCCTTCAATGTTAAACTACATCCCTGTATACAGCACTGGATTTAATCGCAAAGAGAAATAGTTATTTCTTTTCAATGGGAAATTCCCACTCAAGCAGTTTAAATTTAGGTTAAGTTATAACATCTTTAACAATGTCACCGTTTTGCAGATACTGTGTCTACTTTCTGAAAAAGCCAACATCAGCACAGTGTTCTTTCCAAAAACCACTAGTGTTTAAATTCATTAAAAACCAATTACTATGTTTAAAATGCAGAAAAGAGTGGCGTACAGATGTCACTCATCACATGCCTAATATTTACCAAAAAGAATGATCTATGGAGATCCAAACAAAAGACAATGAGAATAGAAAGAAACTATTCTGCATCTGTTTTATAAATATGTGAAGGATTTCTAAGAAATATTCAAGTAACTATGCAGAGGAAATTCTCTCCACAAAAATGCTTATATTTGGGATCTTCAGGAATTCAGAATAATTTTATAATAAAAAGTTAAACTGCCATGTCTATGCATCTAGTACATATGAAGATAATATATACAACATATTCAAGTGAACATTTCAAATATAAAAGGATTGTAGGCCATATTTATAAAGAGCATTCATTTGGTTTCTACATTGAAAGCTTCCTATTTGGACACTTGCTCCAGAGTTGCTATTCACACTTGAATGTCATTGTATATATAATGAAATAGAAAATGGAATGTATCAAATTAAGCACACCGTTTTTTTAATATACCCTCCCTTAATATGAGGTTCTGATGAAGTTTTCCAAACATTCTTCAAGACTTAATTAAACAAATTGCAAAATATTTTACTAATAAGGACTGCAGAAAAGGGAAACTGTTGATTATTTCATAAACCAAATCACTCACGCCCTCTTTCATGCTAGATTTTTTTCATTTTTATTCTCATAGAGAGGGTGGTGTCAAGGCTTTGTGCATCCGATATGTCAATGTCTACCAAATTGTACCAAATTACTAAGAACCCGGTCATGCAAAGTACTTCCATGTATAAAACTGACCTCTAGATCTCAATTTGGACTAAAATTCCCATCAGGCTCACACAATTAAGAAGTTTGTTCTGTTTGTGTTTGAAGGCAGAATCTATACTGTGGGAAGAGCTCCACATTTTTGTTTTCTTGTTTGGAATTGGAATATTAGAAAATTGGAAAACTTGATTTATAATATTTCAATGTTGTGAAATAGACTTCTTAATAGACTTTAGTTTTTATAAAATGCAATGGTGCTAAAACTGCTTAAATGATTGCAGCTTTAAGCTATCACCGCCTCAGCTTTTTTTATTTTTAATTGAACAATATTTTAAAAAACAAAACATTGGTGATATATATATAAATATATATATATATAATGTGTGTGTGTGTGTGTGACTTACTCTTTAAATCTGACTGCTTTCTGTTTCACCAGCTTCTCTGTATCTATAGTCAGATCTCTTGTGTGAAGTAGGGAAAACCACATTATCTTCTACTTATCCTTTTCTCATCCACAATCAGTTGGGGAGCAGTTAGTTGCTTTATTTTTAACCCCTACACAAACCCTTGGGAAAAAATTGTATATGATGGAAGAGCTGGCGAAAGTAAAACTGATTTGCTATTATTGATTTTTGTGATTCTTTTTTTTCTAGCAGAGAATCCAACCCTAACATCCATTAGAGGTGCTCTGAGTAGGATAGCAACATGGAATACTGATAACCTGCTCAGGAGGATTTCCAGCTCTGAGCCCAGTATTTATGTACATAGTTCCACCTACCGTGCATTTCTCCAATGCACCCTCATGTTATCTGCATAATATGGTGACTAGGAGAGTCTAAAATTAAATAAAAAATATAAAATATAGGAACTAGTATGTTTGTTTTAGAAACCTACACACGTATATATATATATATATATATATATATATATATATATATATAAATATATACTGTATATATATGTATTATAAATATATATATATATATATATATATATATATATATATATACACACACACACACATACACACTCTCACACACCAAACACACACACAATTTGAATAGCTTTCAAGCTAGAAAATGGAAATGTGGCTCCTGCCCTCTATTTCAGCTTCAGCGTCCTGGCAACAGAGCAATTTTCTATCATCAAGGATAAATGGCATCGAACAGTACATTCTGATAAAAAGAGAGAAAGGGAAAAAAAGAGCTTTAGCCAAAGAAGCCCATGATTGCTGCCCTTCCTGTCTGTCATCCCTTTACAAAATCCTCTCCTCAAAACCTGAGCTGCATGCTGTCAGAGCTAATAATGTCTTCTAGAGAGAAAAGGGGAAAACAGCATTCATGCACAATGTTCCCATTTATTTAAGAGAGTGCTTATTTAAAAATTGCAAATATCTTTGTTTGGTTCACTGCAAATTAAAACCAAGATCTAGGAAGTTACATGATGCAGCAATTATCAATGTCACATCACAGCTTCCAAGTGACATGTCACTTCTCTACCTGTTATGGTCTAGGAAGGAGCTCTGTGAAGAATACAATATGTCCCAGCATTGTGGATTACTAGCACGAGTGGAAGATGTTATATATATATATATATACATAAATGATATGGTCATGTTATTCATTTTCTGGTTTGTTCCTAAACCCTAATAAATTACTATTGAGTAAGTTATTAACATAAATATAATAAATACTCATTAACATAAAATATATATTATAATTTATGATAAAAATATGTGATATGTCCCTGGCTATTTTCGCTTATTCAATGGCCTATAGCAAGCAAGGCCAGACAGGTATCTCTGGCTTTCTATAAATATTATAAATACAAGATCTCAAAAATAGTTTCAATGCATAGACAATATCTATCATCTAACATAATTATCCCTCGCGTATATAACGTGTCAATAAATAGTACAAATATAATTTGTTTTATTCATTTAAATAAGTTATATACCAAGCCTAAAATAAAAAATGAAATTAATACCCTTTTTAATACACTGTTATATAGTGTTATATAGTGTTATATATATATATATATATATACACACACATATATATAAATATATATATATATATATATAGATAAACACGTATTATCATATATACACACGCTATGCGAACTGTGGTATTACCAGTATAATAATATATTTTCAACCATATTATTTTATATATGTACTCACACCATCTATATTTCTATAATTCAGCTCACAATACACAGTGCACATGTTTCTTCTGGGAAGATTAATGATCTCGCACTAGTATTTTCAAACAATCTATGCAGTCAATAATAATGCAATCAAACACAGTGCTGAAATAAGCAGCAATCAGAGACTGCTGTGCCGCTGTTGATTTTCAGAGAAATAAAGCAGAGCCCTGCGCTAAACTGACGATATCCTTCTCCCTCCCAGGTACCGCTTTATCGCGTTATAATACATAAGGTAGCAATAGATCATAGGCAACCCTCACTGTCCAAGTGTGTTAATTGTGCGGAAAAGACGATTATGTGAGGAGTGAAATCGTCTAGGAAATTGTAAGAACCACAAGAGTCATTTTAAAATGTAATTAAGGTATAGCCTTTTGAACTAAATACTAGGTTCATTTAACAATATTGGAAATACAGTTTAAACTGCGATCGGATAAATAATGGCAAAAAATGCTAGAAGCTGATATATATATTACATTGATTAAGTACAATTTGAATAATATGATCATTTTAATTTGAACAATCCAGTGGGTATGCTCGACCTGGTTAATTAATTACAGTCTAGAATGTTAGTAATCTCTGTTTTCTATATTCTTCATTATAATCTTTTTATCTTCTTCAATTTTTATAAGACATAAGACATGATGACGTTTGGAGGCTTCAGTGAACCTCATTTTGGTTCACTAATATAAAACCAGACAAGGATGCCTATAAATTTATATATATGGAGCTATAAATAGACGGCTATTACCCATTGGTGGTGACAATAATATAGTAATTCCGTAATATTTGATTAATTACGGTAATAACGCGTTATCTGAGGCTTGTATGCATCCAGATCTCATTACATTCAGTCATTTGGGAATACACATTAATAAACAGTTTGGAGACAATGTGCTTGTAAAATAGTACCTAACATCATTCAATGACCAGACAATATCAACATGTGTGCAAAATGGGCAGGTTGTGTTAATTGCAGTATTTTTGTGACATTACACAATACATCATACTACAGCAATGTTCTCCTTCAAACAGAGCATCACCCATGACAAACCTTTACAGTAGGCCAAGTATTACCAGTTGATGCATTTGCCACGTATAGAATTCGCTGTACTACATGAAGAATAACTAATAAGGGTATAGGATCAACAAAAGTAACCATTTTCCTTCATTCATTCACCATTACCATAAACCCACATTTGTAATAAAGATTAATAAAGCATAAAATGACATCATGCTAATATAGGTTAAAAAAAAAAGATAAAAAGCTTAACCTTTTGGGGTATGGAGCCCATCTGTCTTAGAATATCGTTCAATGAATAACTGTCCTTCATCTCTAAATATATGAGGTAGGGGAATTACCCAAGGAACACGATAAATAATGTTTATATTATATGTGATGTCTCAGTTCCCTGGTCTTAATAGTTTACTACACCTGCTCGAAGCCATTTATGTTGAATGTTATAAATAAACGGGTATTTACGCGCACGCACTATAACTACTTACATTTGTGTTTTATATATATTACACCACATTCTTCTTTCCAGGAATAATTCACAAAGAAGAATGTCGTGTATATATATATATATAATATATATAGTATATATATATATATATATATATATATATATATATATATATATATAGTAAAGTGTGTTTAACACTAGTTTATTTGAATCAGCACGGCCAACGTTTCGGACCACCTCCGGTCCTTTCTATCTCTCTCTATATTTAGTGTGTTATCCCTGTGCATCTAGATTTTTTAAATTGCATTTTTCTGTAGAAGAGACTTTATTAAAGGAATATGTCGCTAGATTGCTGAGTCACAGCAAATTAAACAAAATTTTATAATCAGAGTAAAGAGTTTCAGTAGGGAATCTAACCCAAATTTCAATTTTATTTGGATTTGTTGGATATTTGTCACATTTCTGCATAGTATTTACTACATGGCCCTAAGGTGGAGCAAATAATTGCTCTAATTTTAACAAGAGAAATGTGAAGGCATTTGAAGTGTTCTATAAATAAACTAGGGGTAAATAGAATGAAAAGGGGGCATCGTGATAATTTTCTAGCAATTAAAGCGTCTGATTTCACTTGCTAGAGAGCTGAAACAGACATTGATTTTTTCAAGGTTATTTTCTTCCATGACAAACGAATAGACAAGTTTGATTGATGCGAGTGTGTTTTCTCTTTTTTTTTTATTTTTTTCCCCCGAAAATTGCTTTAATACCTCGGTTGTCGGCTGAAGGATTTTTAAGCATGTCTTCTAAGCAACTAACAAGCCATGGAAGCATAGTTAGAACATTTTCATGCAACAGATAGATGACAAAAAGTTTAGTTAAGTGATTTTTTTTTAACTCGATAAATAATTCATTGATCTACAAGCATATCATTAGTTTGTAAAGCTTAAGTGCCAAGGATCCTTTGCCCAAAACCGAGTCGTTTTAATTGCATTTTGTGATGTCTATTTATTTGAAGAGTTTGTATTAGATCACAGAATGACCATTTTGCCAGAAACAGGACAGAAAATCCATCTGCCATCTGAATGCATGATGTTCAAGTACAAAGAGCATTCCCAGTACACACCATCAAACCACACCATGCCAGGTTATTTGTTGCCTTCAACATGATGATGCTGCAATCAAAAGCCCATCCTTCAATACTATTTGTAATTATTTGAGTTATGTTTTAACTGGGTTTGGATCTCTTCCACCTTTTGTATACATATGAAAACTAAATTTTCATTATGATGCGGAAAATTAGATAGTATTATGGCTATTTTCATATTTCAAACGCAATATTAGCCCCTATTCATAAATGAATTATTGTATTATTATAATAATGATTAGTATTGTTATTATTATTGTTATTATCTTCACTTATTTGCTTACTTCTCTCACCAACTATATTGCTTTATAGAGATCTGAATTAAATCCAGAGCTATCAAACCTATGATATTCTGGAAGTATTTTGTTTCTTTATAGTAATATCTAAAGTCACTGCCGCCTGATTGTCTGTTACAAAAGGCTAGGGTAATAATAGGCACTCTATACCTATGTTCTCCCCATCTTGGCCCTTTATAAGTCTTTCCTATTCATTGGCGTCTTAATAATAGTTTAGAGATGTAAGGAAGTTAATACAGTAATAACTAAGCATTTCTTGTGCAGCTATTCTAGAGGTAAGATTACAGTAACATGAGTAATTCTTAATAATATGTGGCAACACATCTAAATGTATTTAGTCGTAAAATATTATCTGCACTAGCCCCATGCAAATGGACCGGGGAAGGGTATATGACTTTATAACAATAAGGCTTTTCTTGGATTCCAAGTTGCTTGTGGGGTAATTATTAGTTTTTATAAAGCGCCAACGTACACCGCAGCGCTTTACAAAGAGCAGAGAGCATATAAAACAGTTGAGGATGTTTAGATGTTTAACCCTTGATAAAAAAAGAGCAAGTAGGGTCCTGTTGGAACATTCTTATAATCTATAGGATTATGAACACAATCCCATAGAATTCTCTCCATGTTCATAATAGAATTGTTATTATATTTATTATTTTTTGTAGTTATCTAGTATTAATATCAATTATATTATTGCTCTTATTCTTATTAGATATTCTTAGAACAATGCTTCTATTATTGCCTATAAGAGAACAGAATGTTTTGTTGAGTTTTTTTTTTCTTTTTTTAGAAGCCAAGAGGACTGGTGACAATTTCATATCATTAATATGAGTTATTACCATTCTAACTAGCATTGTGATCACTGGGTCCAATTGTTAACCCGTGTTTTTGGTGTAATTGCTCCTACTACTGCCGTTACTACTCCTCTCTCCACTTTCACTGCTTGAACTACTAAATACTTTGTTGCTTCTTAACATTACCAATACTAATGTTATTTAGTTATTAAATCGAATCAGCTACACCAGAAGTAGTATGAAACACTGTTAGGGTCCCTGTTAGCGTGCATATATTTTTACTATTGTGTTAGTTGTGTTATCATTGATGCTTAACCCTTTCTGTACAAGAGTGCTGTTGATATATTTTACTATTCATTTCAAACCATTAATGCCAAGTGCTATAGATATCTAAAATAACGATGTACTGAAGTATATCAATATCAAGTCTTGGGGGGTCGTGGTTTTAAGCTCAGTTACTGCTTTTTTTGTTGTGTACCACAAATAAGGAAATCAAACCTGATCTATGTATAAACATCAACAAATGTGAAGTTTGGATCTTGTTGGAAGGCATTTCATTTGCAGTGTGCTACTTCCCAACTGTCATTTGAATAACAGGAAACATTAAGGGGAAGGCTTGCTTGTAAATAAATGAGGGGGCTAACAAATGAAATGGAATCATTTTTCTTGAATGGTGGAAGGGAGCTCCAAGGCATTATAGAGGGGTGGCATATGGCTGGTACCTAAAAATAGCACTGATTTCCTGTTGGTGTGTGTTCTGCTACAGCAGCAATTTACCAGGGATAGTCAACCTCTTGCACTCAAGCTGCTGTGCACTGCAACCCTCATCATGCTCAGGCAACTGAGAGAGCATGACAGGGTTAGAGGCTACAGCTGACTGAGCATGATAGGGTAGCACAGGATTAGGGGATAGCACACATACATGGAACAAACAGTCCTCAAAGATGCATTGTAATTACAAACAATGATGTGGCTGATTCGGCGTCATGGGGGTGACAGTAGCTATAGATATCTGAGGGAGGATATCAAGCTATTTCTGGATTAGAAAGCAATCTGATCTCCATTTTATGTATCTTACTAGCACTTGCTGATGACCAGGTGAGATATAGAGATATTCTGATGCAAACACATTGCAGGGTCATTGCTTGTTATGTCCTGTTTATCCATTGTACACCACTGCGGAATATGATGGCGCTATGCAAATCAATCAATAAATAATAACATTGCAGAATGCAACCAGGCAGTAATGTGAGTGGGCATCATTCTAGTACCGGACCTCTACAAGACCAGTCATTCCAGTTTGTCTGAAATAATGATTGTTTTTGGCCTTCCCAGCAGTTACTGATGACCATAACATTGATAATTAAACATGGCTTTCACTTTTCATTTCGTTTAAATGTGCCATACTTCAGCATGCAAACACTATATTTAAAAAATATATTCAAAATATAAATTAGATATAAAAAAGATGTGGACAGATTTACACTGATTCCAAGTTATATTGCATCAAAGTATTAAGCAGATCAAAACAATAGTTTTCTCAAATATTTTAGAAATAAATGTGTTTCCAACCTATTGACAACCTCCTATAAACCAGAGGTAGGTAGGTTTATGCCAATTATTAGCTTTTTTCTCTAGATTGCACTTCCTGAGCAGGGCCCTCCTCACGTGTTGTTTCATAAAGTCAAATTGTTATGTTATACACTACTAGTAATGTCTTGTCTACCCATTGTACAGCGCTACTTAATATGATGGCGCTATACAAAACAATAGATAATAATAATTAATACAAGGCAGATCTAGCACTAGGACCACTATAAAAGGCTTTCAGAAACCACTGGCAGGGAAAGTGTCAATGTGTACACTATAGAAACTCCTTAGAGTAACCCCTTGGGTGCCAGATAGATTTGTGTGCAGTACTTACTGCAAGAATACTGAACATAGGTCTGGCATTGGACACAGTCTTAAGGTGTAACTGATCTAACATAATACACACCTGTCTTCCCATCAATAATATCCTCCCTCCTATGCCTCACATAGAGAGCTTCAGAAAAAAAAGTCAGCCGGTTTTTGTCATGATAAAAAAAAGTCAATAAAGGTCCACTCCTAAGGAAGAATTCACCCTCACAGCAGGGGAAAAAACACCCTACAACATCTGAACAATGGGAGGCTTTGAGAAACCTTCCAAGACATAGATGTCCAGTAATTAAACTAGAGAAGCCATGAGCCCCCGGCTATAAAGCTAAAGTTCAGCACCTAACATTTAGCCAAACACAAACACCCCCCCCCTCTTTATTTAATTCTGGTGCCACCAAAGACCCCAAAGCAGTTTCCAATCCCTAAAGGTGTGGCTCTCTACTGCTGGGGCTTCTCAAGGGTACAAGAAAAAGAAAAGAAAACAATAAATATTTACAACAAACTCCACTTCATTCAGTCAAGAGTCATTAACATCAGCCAATCAACATTGGAAAATGGTGGCTTAATGAAGACAGATTTCCCCTAATTAAAACTGGAAAATGAATTGAAGAAGAAACAATCAGTGAATCTCATTGCGACGTGAAAAATGTCACAAGACCCCGAGGGGTAAAAGCATATAATATAATATACATAATTCTTCAATAGCTCATAGTATATACATATAGATATATCTATATACTATGATCTATAGTAAAAACAAATATATAGTATATATATACATATGTGTGTGTGTGTATATATGTATATATATATATATATATAATTTAGGCATTCTACTTTAGACAGAGTATGTGAGAGAGAAGAAAGAGCGTGCGTGTATAGATATGGAGAGAAAGAGTTTGTGTAGAGAAAGAGAGAGTGTGTGGATAGATTAGAGAGACTAGATAGAAATATAGAAAGAAAGATATATAGATAGATAGATAGATAGATAGATAGATAGATAGATATAGATAGATAATTGATCGGGTAAGTTATAGAGAGAGAGAGAAAAGAGTGTGTATAGACAGATGGTAGATAGATGGATGAATAGATAGGTACATAGATAATCCAATACATTATATATTTAGAGAGATATATAGAGAGATAATCGGATAAATAGCATACCTTATAGAGAAAAATAATGTGTGTGTAGATAGATAGACAATCTGTAGAATATATTGTATTTGCTGCATGCGATACTCTAAATGTATGCTACAAACATAGGGTTAATCGGTCACTTGCTTTTTTGCATGGGTAAATGAATGAAGGGTGCATAGTGCAAGCTTAGCCTACTGTTTCTGTATGGACTGTATATGGGGGTTTTGCACTCTGTATGTATATGGGGTATTTGCACTCTATGTATATAGGGTTTTTACACCCTGTATGTATATGGGGTTTTAGCACTGTGGTATGTATATAGGATTTGTACATTGTGTGTGTATATGGGGTGTTAGCGATTTCCCTGCGGATTGTGGATCTCAGAGCCGTGCATTGAATGCTCCTGACAGTCTGCACTGCACTGCACCTGTACTGTGTAAGTATGCTGGGAGCAGCCTGGCTGGAGGCGATCTGCTGTCCTCATACACCTTCCCGTGTCTACCTGCTGACAGTGTACGGGAAGCACATGCACACCGAGATCCGGGGCCCTGCGCCGTCACCGCACGACGTTTATTAAACGCCAGCATCCGATCTGCGGCCGAACAAAGAGAATTCGCATCGGACGAGGAATACTTCGGCGGCGAACTCCCAGCATCTCACGGCAGCATTTAAATGCCATACGCGGGCACTGAGCAGACAGCAGCCCTAATGAATGAAGCCAGTGCTAATAATACATCATTAGTTACAGCGACGTATTTAGCCATCTATAATACATGCTATATATTGAAACACACACATTATTTATATATATATATATATTTATATATAGATAGATATATCTATATATAAATAATATATAGATAGATAGATAGATAGATAGATAGATAGATAGATATATCTATATATCTCTATATTGTTCCCATAGACCATAGATTAATATTCCTAGTATTTTAAAGGCATGCATACCAGTAAGTCGCACATAGCATATCTACTAGATCTAGTGAATTGATTTGCCATTAGCCAATATATGAATTTAGTAGCCGAAAGCAGAGTCCATATCTAAATTCCATATACCCCATTAACCATTTTAACCCTGAGCTGTTTCTCTGAAGAAGGTGATTTTTCCCCCAGATCTACAAGATCTCGCAATAAATCCACCTATATCTATGTGCGCCTTGAGCATGGATGGATAAGAAGGTCTCATACCTGTCCATTGGGTCCTGGAGATCACCCTGGCTGACATGTGCTTCCTACCATAGATTCAATCAGAAATCTAGATCCACCAGCTGAAACTTTGGTGTCTTTCCCCAGACCATCTTTCAAACAGAAGTGGAACTAGCAGCTGAATGCTCTCATATAAATCCCCTTGCAAATAATAAATGGATTAATAATAATAAGGTATGTGGTTCTTTTTATAAAAAAAAAAGAAGTGAAACTAAACGCTGTAGTTAGACAACCATTTTGATAAGAGGATAATTGAGGCGACAGTGGTGTATAATTAGAGGATAATTTATGCTATATCCACTTTTTATTCCACCTCCCAAAATAAACCAAGTCCATAATCATTACAGACAAATTGTTCTGAATTTTATAGCTGCAATTTGAACAAAGTACTGCAGTTAATCATGGGAGATTTTTTTGTGTGTGTATCCTTGATTAGATATCTAATTGCCTCTATACCGATGTAAAAAATACCTGTGAATCGACTCCATTTTTATTTCTTATTTTTTTTATCATTAACAATGTTGACTATAAATGTTGACGAATAAAATGCATTGGAAAAGAAATCCACTTGTATAGCATTTTGTAATCAGGATTTGCCAAAACCACTAACCACATGGTGAGACTTAGATATATTTAATGATCCTTAAGAAATGCACAGTAATCCAGGGATCCACTGGAAGATCTGGGTTACTCGTCTTGTGCTATCCAATATAAATCATCCCAGGGCTGTTAAATTCTACTGTACGATCCCTGAATATATGGATCATAGAGTCTCAATAATATGGGCAACAAATTCAAACCACTTTTTAAAAATGTGGGGTATTAAATATGTTAATTAATTAAACTGTTTGATCTTGGCAGTAGTGTGAGTGTGTGTGGTTGCCAAGGGGTTAAAATTATATTACTTTTTTTTTTCTTTACAAAAAAAATGAAATCAGGCCTACTTGTAATAAGATAGGTTACAGGTGATAATAAAAATAAATAAATAAATAAATAAAAACAAGAAAAAAAATATATCTCTCCTTATGTAATATGTAAGAGAAAAGGAGTTCCATTGTGATGTTTTTTTTTTTTGCCTGCATGTGTTTGCTGTTATTTGCTTGGATGTGTGAGGGGAGCCTGTGCCGGGGGAACAGAGTCTCGAAAAGGTGGGCTCCACTCCCAGGCACACAAACGCCAGTAGAAGCAAAGGGATCGTGACGTCAGAGGTTGACTGACCAATCGGGAGGCGCTGCCCTTTGGAGACAAACCATTCGACTTGTGGCGTCTGCATCAAGTCTAAAAGCAGAAGCTGAACTTTAACAGAATCCACCTTAAATCTCTGCCTTAACTGCACAAGCCAAAACAAGTAAGAATTAGGAAAGCGAAGGGGGAATAAAGAGAGAGGGAGAGGAGAGAAATCACAAGGCTCCATTTACCCTTGCATTGTAAGGCCCCTCTCATTCTGTGCAGGGAAAGGGGGGGAATTACCTTAAGTATAGGGTAGGTGGCCTCAGAGGGGTGGGGAGGGGGGTTGATTGCTCTCAATCAGAAAGTTTGATGATGACCATGACTACGATGGCTGACGGCTTGGAAGCTCAGGACTCGTCCAAGTCTGCCTTTATGGAGTTTGGTCAGCAGTCCCACTCCCAGCAGAGCTCCCCAGCCATGGCAGCCAGTCACTACCCTCTGCACTGCCTGCACTCCGGCTCCCACCCTCACCACCACCACCAGCACGACAGCTCGTCATACACCGGCAGCAACTCGTACAACCGATCGCTGGCCGCCTACCCCTACATGAGCCACTCTCAGCACAGCCCTTACCTGCAGTCCTACAACAGCAGCGGCAACGGCACCGCAACCCAGACCCGGGCCGAGGATCCAGGTGAGGCCGCTACTGCCCCTCTCTCTGCCCCTCTGTCTGATGCCACTACACCCCAGGCAGGCTAACCCGTCAGCCATAGCCTGCATCAACCGCATATCCATGCCCTGGGCTGCTGCACGATTTATTCTTTATTCTGCATTTATTTTTTATCTTTTTTAATCTCCGCTCCAGATCCCATTTCATCTCCCAATCTGTCACTGCTTTGTTTTCGTTTGTCTCAGAAAATCGCCCTCTGTCGATATCTATCTGCGTTTATCTACTTATTTAAATTGCATTTTAATCCAATTTTTGTTTTAAGTAAATTACCAGCAATCAGCGTCTGTTTTGTAATAATACTATACATGCCGTTTTCGAACGATTATTTTAAGGTTTATCTGCTGAAATAGTATTTACTAATGATAAACTGTTAATATCCAGTCTGCCTGCAAAATAGTGTCTGCTGGAGCCTGTAATTTAAATTTCTATTAAGCCAGGGCTAAGGCATAGTGAGGCTATATCAGTTTTTGTATGTTATCATCGATGATCTTATATTTTTTATCTGCTTAATTATTTGCTAATTATTTGTTATATTGTGAATTGTGATGAATGTAGCCTTTCTTATATAATTGAATCATAGCCATTCTTATATCTCTCAGTTCTAGTTAGATGCTGCTTCATTAGCCTTGCTACAAATTATTATTACAATATTATATAATTTTAAAATATTACAAAAGATAATATATAAAATTTTTATATGATTTAATAATAAATTGTAACATGAAATCATATAAAATTATTATTATAAATAATATAAAAATTTGATTTCATGGTCTGTCACAATAGGGCTTAATAGTCACAATAATTGAGATACTTTGTAATCCTTTTTTATATTCGAATTTGAGTAATTATTTCCTATTTTTTAAATGTAGAATTCACATGTAATATTATGCCTGCCCATGTTAAATTAATATATTATTATTATTATTATTTATTGTCCTATGTTGCTGGCAGCAGATTAAGTAATCTTTGCTATTGTTAACCTAACTTTTACATGAATATAATTGATTAGTTATTTACTCCTTGTTATGGAACGATTAAGCAGGTCAATCATTTGTCAAACTTTACATTGTTCTGGATGTTTGTAAATATATTATATGTTCACATTTATTTTTGTCACATAGCGCCTGTCCTTTAAGATTTATTATTTGGTGTACATATTTAATTTAGGGATATTAATTGTTGATAGGCCTAGTTAAATATTAGAAGTATAATAAGTCACTGGCTGTCAAATACTTTTATTCTTTCAAATTCTCTTTTCATTCAATTTTAGATTCATGTAAAAAAAAAGATTGTGCTTAAATGTTTTAACTAGGAACGGATAGCTTTATAAACGGATTTTCTCAATTTTTAATATAATTCTGGCAGATGATTTAATTCAAAAATATATGGCTTAAAAGACCACAAACTAAAATCACCGATTGTTCACTCACTGGGTAGCAAATTGGTTACATAAAGTCAATTAGCCGTGTAAACATCTAGTTGGCTGAGGATACTGTCAGCCTTTCATAAAAGAAAAAAACTATATCAAGAATTCATCCATGATATCTGTGATATGGGACCTATATATATGATACAGTTAAGAAAATATATCAAGAATACACACTGGCATTGTGTGATATGGGACATATACACATGAGTTAAATATATATATATATATATATATATAAAATATATATATATAATAATATAATATATATATATATAAACAATATTTCAAGAATTCATTCCCTGACAACTGTCCTACCGGACCTATAGACAATGGGGAAAATAGTGTTACTATGGAAAATCAATAATTCTCAAATGATTCAATATTTATTTTCTTGTTCTATGTTTCAAGGAGTATAAATATAGATTTTAAGGGCTACAAAATCTGCAATTATTTTATTGATTTCTTTTTTTTGCTTTTTTCTTTCAGATCAACAAAAAACGACAGTAATTGAAAATGGTGAAATCAGGTTTAATGGGAAAGGGAAAAAAATTCGTAAACCCAGGACTATATATTCCAGTCTTCAGCTCCAGGCATTAAACCATCGCTTTCAGCAAACCCAGTATCTAGCACTACCAGAAAGGGCAGAGCTGGCTGCATCACTAGGACTAACTCAGACACAGGTAATTAGTGGCAACTTCAAGCCACCAATGATCTACAGAAACAAGTGACCAAAACTCAGCACAAGGCTACTTCACCAAAGGTTAATCAGGAATCTCCCAGAAAGGGTCCCAAATACAGAATACAGACAGCCATACCGAGTAGAATTGCCCTTTTAATGCGGTTACCAATGTTTAATGACACAAAAGTATTTGCTCTTGATCCACTGCCCACATATCGATCAAAGTATACAACCAGGTCGTGAAAAAGACTAATTGGTGAAAATATTATCTGCATTAAAACAGCAAGAAATGCATCTGGGAAAATGCTTATCTGATCAGCATTATATAAAGATAGTCAAGAGTGATTCTCATAGAATCATCAGTGTGAGGAGCACACCGACCAAGCTGCACATATGGTGCAGAATAGGTGTGATGGGTCTGATAAAATAAGTAGTTTTGGAACACACTCCAGTCTGGTAATCATATGGTTAACAGACCTTTACATACTAAAAGCGATTCCATAACAGAACCTTGAAGGATAATGCGCTACAGGTTATGTAGGCCTCTGTAGATATGCAGGCAAGTAATGAGATGAAACATGCAATGCAAAAAATAATGTTAGACAAATTAAAGACTGTTGGTATATATGTCTGTGGCATGTGGTGTTCAGGAAGCGATTTCATGTATAAATCAAGGAGAAAAGGCAACTACATTTGTATCTCAAACCATCTATCTATCTATCTATCTATCTATCTATCCATCTACTGATTTCGTGGTCACTTTTCATGGAAAACAAGGACATTTGTAGCTTTCAAAAGGCAAAGCGGTTCTCTAATGGTTAATTAGCCTTTTAAACTTAAATGTAGATTAGCGAACACAATATGCTATTGGAGCACAGCAGTGATGGGGGTGATAAAGGGCCTCTGTAGGCCTATGAATATACTGCATTCAAGATCATCTGTTTCCAGCTACAATAGTCATTTACAACATTAACACCGTCTTCACTGTATTTCTGTTCCATTTCGTGTTATTTTAATGGATAAAATTTGCTTTTCTTGAAAAAAAAAATCTAAGTGACCCCAAACTTTTGAATGGTATTATATATATCAGTATAAATACTGATAACTGGTAGATGATGCTAAGCTCTGGATACAATAAAACCTATTTTTTATTTTCACATTGGTGTTAAATAGAGAAAATGCATTCTCTACCCACTTAATATGCTAATTCATCCTATAACAAAAACACCCATTTAATTCTACAGCTCCTAGTTGCTATTTTAAAGAATTGCTTGTGTTGAGTGAGTATTTTAATTCTCATGTTCATGTTAAAAAAAATATTACTCTCGCTTTCTGCATTATAAATGTCCAAATCTACACACATGAATTGAATAAAATTATGTGTGTATATAGCCCATCCGAAATCCCCATCTCTAGTAAATAAAAATAACATGTGTGAAGATCTAACCATATGCTGATTTTATAGTATCACAAATTTTTGAATACACCTACTGCTACTACAGAAATCTATCTATCTATCTATCTATCTATCTATCTATCTATCTATCATCTAGCTATTATATATATATATATATATATATATATATATATATATATATATATATAATATCTGTCTGTTACATTGTATTTTAGTAGTATTTTCGTTTCCATGTAGAAACGATGTCATATGTCTAACACACTAGCAAAGCAATGGGATATAATTTTTGTTATAGTATCTTGTCTAATAAGTCATTTGCTACTAAATGAACTCATACCTTGCTATATTGATATTTAATTATAATGCAAACAACTGCATGCATTGTACATTTAATTTCACACACACCGAATTCACCTTTATTTACCGTGCCTCCATCACCTGACCACCAAGCCAGCAGATCTGGCAATCACATGGGGGCAGTCTCAATGGAGACGCTCAGGTCCTTGTGACAGATATTATGTAGAACTGCGGAAATAGTAATATATATATATATATATACTATATATACCGTTTTAAATCTCCAGTCTTGTCTTTTGTTAAAAAGAGAAGATGCTTGTCCAGAAAAAGTCTCATCACCATTACAATCTTTTAAAGTGCTAGCTGTGCAGTTACTGACACAGCCATCGGACAGTGAAAGAGTTAATGATGGAGACCCCCCCCCCATGTTCATAAATAAATGAGAGATAGTGTTTCTTTGTGATTTGTGTTCTCCTGTTCGTGATTTTATCGTGTCTAATTGTAGATCCCCTTTTTATTATAGGTGAAGATCTGGTTCCAGAATAAAAGGTCCAAATACAAGAAGCTCCTGAAACAAGGCAGTAATCCGCACGAAAGTGACCCATTACCGGGAACAGCTGCCCTTTCTCCGCGATCACCAGCAATCCCCCCTGTCTGGGACGTTTCAGGATCTGCCAAGGGTGTTAATATGCCTCCAAACAGCTATATGCCTGGTTATTCTCACTGGTACTCATCTCCACATCAAGACACAATGCAGAGATCACAAATGATGTGAAGCTTCCGGATGCGTTTTTTGTTTTGTGAAAGACTTTAGTGGATACAGTACCCCGCCTACCAGTCATGCCAAACGGTTGAACTTCTACTAGTGGTGCATAATCCACGCTTTTGAGAAACCTCAGCGATATGACTTGAATTTCCAGTGTCCCAAACTCTGGCGCACATAACACACCTTTTTTTGAGGGTGATCACTTTTGGACCCAAGGGCAAAAAAAAAAAAAAAAATCGAATAAGGGCAGTCAGTGAAGGCATTGCAAAGATTCCATGCACTACAACCACACGAGCAGCGCAGCAATATGATCAGATCCACAAGGTTGCGAATTTGGCTGGAAGGAAATGAGTACAATGGACTCAAGTCGAGTATTATATGGTGTTCTGCTTGGAAATGGAGGTGCATGTCTTACCACAGGGGACACATAGACTGTGAATGGAGAGAGAGAGAGAGTGAAGAATCAGCTGAGGAACCGGCTGGTGTTTAGCTGCCTCATTGGAAAGCTATAGGGACGTTTGTATTAAAATGTATGTATATATTGTTGAATTTTAGTTGTATATACTTTGTATGTAATTGTCTTTCATAAATGGAAAAAACAAGCATTCCCGAAAATGTGTGATTGTCATTTTTATCGCTAACATATTCTAGGGGTATATATATATAT
>VKOC01000923.1:0-15706 GCA_009364415.1 Spea multiplicata | reverse complement strand
CCCCCACACACTACCTCTCACCCTTTCTCTGTGCCGCATGTTTGTCACCCCATTCCCTCTAGATTGTAAGCTTGCGAGCCGAGTCTCTCCACCTAATGTATCGGTTTGTCTTAGTCTGTCAATTCTCAACTTGTCAGACCCCTTGAATAGATGGATTGTATTAAGCGCTACATGGATTGCTGGCATTATATAAATAAAAGATAATAATGATAATGATAATGATAATGATGATAATAATAATAATAATAATAAATCGAGTTGCCTGCTTTTTCCAGCTTACCTTAACCCACATGAACTTGACTTGTTAATGAGAGGTGACTTTTTTTTTATAAGTGGTGTGAGTTTTTAACTGCAACCTTACATTTTTAGCAACTCGCGTGCACTCGCACTTCAGTAAATATTGGCCCTATGCTTGAGGTCAATTAGATGAGACTATTTTAGAAAATCAAAGAGAAAGCGACAGTGTGGTGACATTACGCCAACACATATTCTCCATCGTCACGTTTAGTCTGCTCATGTGATCAATAATTGTTATTTTTACGTAAATGCCCAATAATAAGTCATTCCAATGCTTTGTTCAACAGGATAAAGATGAGAACAGGACACTTGTGCTGGAATTCTGGCTTGTTGGATTTGAGAGTCTCTACCAATGTAATATTATATTCTTCTTTCTCTTTCTGATGAATTATATTGGAACAGTATTTGCAAATATCATGATTTTGTTGTTGGTGTCCACATCCCACCAAATGTATTCTCCCATGTACTTCTTTCTCTGCCATCTCTCGCTCAGCGATATCCTGGTCACCACGACCATTGTGCCACAAATGCTTTTTATCGTGTTAAGAAACGGATGTAGTGTTCCCCTTTCTAAGTGCTTTGCCCAATTTTACTTTTTTGCCCAGTCAACCATCACAGAGTGTCTGCTGCTAACCGTGATGTCCTATGATCGGTACTCGGCCATATGTAACCCGTTACGTTACTCTTCTATCATGAACTTCAACTGTTGCCTTCAACTTGTCATTTTATCTTGGGTATCTGGAATGACTTTCCCTCTCACAACTGTCCTTCAGTTAGACCAAATGAAATTCTGTGGTTCAAATACCATCGACCATTTTTTCTGTGACCTTGCTCCAATTCTTAAACTTTCTTGCTCAGATACATCCGTTGTGGAAATTGGGAACATCGTTTTTTCTATACCGATAGTTTTCTGTCCATTATTTTATATCACTATAACTTATGTCTTTATCTTCCATACCATCTTCAGTATCCCTTCAACCACCGGGAGGCAGAAAGCCTTTTCCACCTGCAGTTCCCACCTAACGGTAGTGTGCACTTATTATGGAACATTGGTAATTAATTATGTGGTCCCATCAAAAGGACAAGCATTGGGCCTCCAGAAGATAGTGTCCATTCTTTATACTATGTTGATTCCATTGTTTAATCCAGTTATCTACAGCCTAAGGAATGAAGAGGTCAAGGGAGCTTTAAGGAGACACATATTAAAAATGAAACTGAGAAACTTGTAAATTAAAAGAAGAACTGTATATAAATACTTGGGCAGGTTTATTCACTAAGCAGCAAGTGTTAATGTGAGAAGGCATCCCCACTCCTCCATCCTCTGCTCAGTGGGATGAGGAGGTTAATTTACAATAAAAAGATCTTATGAGAGTTGGACATCATTCTCTGCCTCCCCTGATCTCATATCAAGTCTCGGTGGGATTGGTGGAGAAGAGTAGTCTCTGCCTATCCAATAGACTTCACTGGATAGTGAAGGTAATGGGTTCTGTCATAGTGTTCTGGACTGCCATGAAAGGAGTCACTGGGACATCATATAGTATCCTGGTGTCCAATGTCTTAAAGGCATGCAGCGCCTTCTAGAGCGTCTCCATTGTGTAAATGGGGTGGTTGAGGAGATCAAAGATCATTGAGCAACAGGAGACAAGGGGGGCCTGAGGAGGTCGCTGAGTCACTGACCCCATGAATTATTAGAAGGAGCATAGTAGAAATCTCTGTTTACTCTCTAGGCATTCAAAAGTACAACCTATAGGAAAACAAAATATCAGTTCCTTTTGGGGGCCTAGCCAAAAATGATCAGCGACACCTTTTAATCTTCACCTTTTAGCTCAGGTAAGGAAAAATAAATAAAATGACAATTTGTGAGATATAAAGCTGCATGCCCCCACATGCAAATGAATCCATAAGTTGTGCACATCCAAAGAAAAGAGGTGAAAACCAATATATTGACAATAAGAGACAGACCCACACCCGGCGATAACGGCTAGATCCTCACCAAACAGTAGTAAATGTAACGTCTCACTGTGCTGGAATTACATTAAAATATAAATTTTATTGTAATCATCGAATAAAGGAAAATAATTAAGAAAATTCACAAACTAACATATAGAAAAAAATAAACTAAATAAAACTTTACCTACTAACTTACTAAATAGCAGGCAAAAGAACCTCAGACTAACGACAAATGAAGGGATATACTTGGGAATTCTCGGCACGAAGCACAAATTCTCCTGGTCTCTGGGGCACTGTGGGAATTTCGGGTCACGGGGTTGTGGCATGCCCCACTTCCACCTAAAAAATAGCGTGTGTCCACGGACATCAGCGGGACCAGACACTAACATCAGCAGGACCTTCTACCAGTATTACGCAAGAAGAGGCTCTGGGTAGCCTGACCTAGAAAGTTCCCTGGTATGACCTCTATCATCTATCATACCTATACACTATGGTGGCTACAATGAATGTCTCCATAAAGTAGTGAAAGTAAAATGAGCTACACTGTGGGATTTTGTAAAATTATTTTATTTAATTTTATTTTGTGATTTCAATAAGAGTGACAGAAGTAGCTTCGACTCACGAGCCAGGCACGGCTCAGTTACCAAATTAAATAAAACACTAACACACAATATGGGTTTGAAAAGGCCACAGTCGCTTTATTTAACAAAGTCATTGTCCCGTAAAACCTGAATAATAAACATAGCTTCCCCGTGGCCTACAGAGTAAGACCTCAAGACCACTAAGTCTGCCCTCAGTGCTTGCTTCACCCCTCCATTACACGTTGCTGGCCGAATCAAAGGCCTCCAGCTCCCGAAAAGCCAAACTTATCCCAGGCTCTTAGACCTGGAAACTGAACCAACATCTGCAGCATGGTCACCCAATGCATGAATAGCTTCCATAAAATAAACCGCCAATAGCAATTAGCCGCCTCCAGCAACCTTCTTCTGGGAAATTCCCAATTGCTTGGTGGAGGTGCATGAAAAACCAAAAGAACCGAGGGAAGACGCAGATCCCCACCATCCCTCCCCAAAGACTATCAGCATCCCCTTCATACCGCCCCCCTTTAACCACACTCTGTCACATCAACTGATAACCAGCACCCCCACCTCTAAGGCCCAGTGGACACGTAGAGCCGCCCAGGTAACCCACTCAATAAGCCGCTACAGAGAATCTATATGAGGGGCCAGTAAGGGGCCACAATTATTATCCTATTGTTTCACCTACCCTTCAACCACTGACTAGACTGACAGCTCTCAAGAGCAGAGCCCTTCCCTCCATCTGCAGCCGTCAATCAGTTAGTGTGACCTAAAACCATTCCACTGCTCCTGATTGCAACATCGCTACGGAATCTGCTAAGTCACATAAACAAATGCAATGTAATGTAACATGCAAGGAATCTCCAGACTAGCACATCTAGAAACTTCCCAGGTAAATCCCCATGGTAATTCCCCACTATATGCTCAACCCCTATAATCCCCCAATGCAGCCAGCCCCCCAAAAGAACCTCAGCATCGACCCAAAAACAGAAAAAACAGCCTCAACAGTCGACCCCTCCATCGCCCTGTACCGCCGGCCATGTGATCCATGTGATTTTCCTGCAGAAAAAAAGCTCTGGAGTGCAGTCCTAAAACTACCTCCTCTGTGTGTAGATTCATGGTGACTGGCTTCAAAGGTCTCCAAAATATGGGGGCAGAATGACCACATGTCGAAATTCCAAGTTGAAAAACTGAATTGCACATGTCCCAAATATGGCCTTTTACCTCTCACAACAACCAGAGAAACCCATGCATGGGGGGTATGACTGTACTCAGGAGATGTTGCTGAACACATATTGGGGTGTTGTTTTGAAGTGATATATACCAGGAGCTGTATATCCAGGAGATGTTGCTGAACACATATTGGGGTGTTGTTTTGAAGTGATATATACCAGGAGCTGTATATCCATACCAAAAATGACTCCTACAAACTTTGACAAAGGCTGATGGTAAAATTAGTGCATGGAAAGAGTAAAAATACTAGCATTTGAAATCCCCTGGCATGTGTAGTTTCCAAAACTATATGGAGTGATGGGATAAATTGATAAACTGATAAACTGACCAGCTTCAAATGTATCCCAAATAGGACATGTGGGCAGAATGACCAGTTTGAAATAGCAATATGCTACTTGTACTTATTTGCCTACTTGGAAAAACATTGGGTATTTCTAAACTCAGGACAAATAAAATATATTTAGCAGTTTTTCATTAGCTTTTGTAGATGAGTAAAAGATTTTTCATACAAAACTAAGAACGTGTTTTTTTTTAAAAAAAATTTCACTGTTTTTTATTGTTTTTTTCATAGTAAATTAGATGATACGTTCAACATAATGGTATCTAAAGAAAGCCCTTCTTGTCCTGAAAAAAAACTATATATATAACTTTGGGTTCAGTAAATAAGAAAATTACAGCTAAGCACGAGCACCACAGAAATGTTAAATTTTTCCCAGCGGGTACAAAAAAATAAAATCAGCCATTGTCACGAAGGGTTAATTAACCTAAAAAAAACGTCTCTCTGGAAATCTCCCGGGAAGCATTGTCCCTTAAGGAATTCTGAAGATTCTAAGCATAAATTCGCAGGACACACAGGTTTGCCGTATTTCCGTAAAGCTGATCGGAGCGCAAGTCATCCGTTTAGAATTCTTGGGCAACGGTAAGAATTTTTTTTTTCTATTCTAAGAAAATGTTACAAAAACTGGGGATGGCGGTAGTCGTCTCTCTCTGCTCTTTTTTTTTTTGTGCATTGTGAGGGAGGGTTCATGTTTCTTTTATATCTTTAGAATCTCTTACATATTTTGTTATTGTGTCGGTTCTTTTTGTGTTTTTTTTTAAGTAAAGTGTAATAATTGTAACATTGCAAAATTCAGGATAGACAAGACATTATGGAAGTACAAGAATGAGTAAAGCAATAATGTCCACAGGGAGACAAATTTCTCTCTATATGAGTTTATGATATTGATTATTTTCATGTATTTTTATGTGTTTCGTATTATTATTATTTAATTTTTTTTCCAAACAATATCTTTTTATTCATGTGCGCTTTTGTTAAGTTCTTTTAACTTTCTAAAAGAAAATTTGCTTAGGAATTCTGTCTGTTTTATAAGAAAACATAAGCTGTAAAGACTAAATTTGTGGGTTTTTATCGAATCAGATTTATCCTTTTTTTTATATTTTTTTTTAACAAACTTGATAAATTGACGTCTCAGCATGGAAACAAATCTATTACAATCAAATTCCAATTTTCAGTTGCCCCAAGTAAACTAAATGGGCTCCCTTTATTCTTTACCCCATATTTTTTAATTAAATTTACATAATTTTATATACCACAGCACTGTGTTATGTTTTATTATTCTTTATTGATTTTTACAGCGCCGTCATATTCCGCAGAACAGAGCGTAGGAGCTCATGCTCTGTTCCTGTACACCGGCCCTCCATCTCTTGGTTTTATTTCATTCATCTCCTTCCTTTCTCATAATCCTGTTCTCCACACTTAACATGACTCTCTGTTATCTTCCAAATTCTCCTGCTACCTATTTTAAAAACAAAACTTGCACCATCTGGCATAACCCCTCACCTATGGAGTTAATCATCTTGTGCCTCTACCCCCTTCGTCGTTACAAGCCACCCTCAAATGCTTCAGTCCAGTCGCCCCTACTAAAGTTTCTAAGGTTTTCTCGTCCTCCCAGCTCACCACTATGACCCTTGACCCTGTACCTTCTCATCCCCTACCATTTATTTATGATGTCCTTACCTCAACCCTAACCAGTATCTTTAATCTCTCTCTTTCCTCTGGTGTATTTCCGTGCTCATTTAAACATGCTGTCATCTTTCCCATCCTAAATAAACCTTCCTTGATCTCACATCCCCATCAAGCTACCGTCCAGTTTCGCTTCTCCCCTTGGCATCGAAACTGCAGGAACAATTAAGTTGTAATCAACTTTTCACAAAGTTCCTCTCCACAATCTATTTTCTGTCCATTTCATTCCACTGAGACCGCACTGAGACTGCCAACAACCTCCTCATGGCTTAAAAACAGAAGGCCATTTCTCACTACTTCTACCCCTGGACCTCTCTGCAGCCTTTGGCCACCCTCTCCTTCTACAAACCCTTCATGCTCATGGCACCTGTGACACAGCTCTTTCTTGGCTCAAATCCTACCTTTCTGACTGTGCCTTTTTAATGGCTCCTTCAAAGGAACCTTTTCCTCTCCCCTACGATACCCCCTATTTGTTGGTATTCCTCGGGGTCCAGTTCTTGGGCCTCTACCCTACTTCATCTAAATATCTTCCCTTAGACAACTCTATGGGATTTGGCTTTCAAAGCTACCTATAGGTAGACGACCATAATCTACATTTCCTCTCTTGACCTTTCACCCTCTCTTCTAGTTCTTTGCTAAAGAACTAGATTGTTAGCTCACAAGAGCAGGGCCCTCTTCTCTTTTTGTACCAGTTATTGTGTGCATGTTTCATTTCGGACTCTGTTGTAACAGCTCTGTGGGGTCTACTGGTGCTATATAAAAAAAATAATTCAAACAAAATTACATTTTGGAAAATGGGTAAATATGTCAATATCCATCAGCACTGTTTCATACCGTAACCTTAAATTAAATCTCTTGCAGGGGCTGGATTGGCAGACCATGGATGCGTCCTTTACAGGGTATTAAGGATTATGTTCATAATCCATGTGCTTTCCAGTATATGCATGACTGAATTTCCATATTGTCCACTACCTTGAATTGTCATTGGTTCCAGAGGACTAGATTGAGTAAAAGTTATTTTATTCTCTCTGTTCTGTCATTTTAGGTACAGTCAAGTTGCTAAACAAGGTCCTAATGGTCAGTGATGTCCAGGTATTGAACATCTACTATGAGTAGACCAACCACCGATGAAAGGCACTGCAGGACAACGGGTGATTTTCACATCATGATTTCTTTCTCTTGATTTTACTTTTTCATAATCCTTTCTATATCTACGTCCATAAGCGTTAAGATAAGTCATCCAACTTCCAAGGTTTTGAAGACCCTCCACAATACTAAATCCTCGTTGGCCTCTGTGTTCTAATTCAAGCCTCATACATTTTTATTCTTCGACTGTTACTGGCAATTCACTGTAATAATAAAGTTGGTCAAACGATTCTTCTCTGACATACGGCAGTGCAAACAAATATGTGAAAATCATATAAAAAATGTGAACAAAAAAATAATAAAGTGCAAAAATAAAAATAAATGAAAAACAATTCGAATTTTGTAAAAGATTTCAAAAAAATATTTTAGTCCTAATAAATATTGTGTTAACGCAGTCCTGCTGGTCATAAAAAAAAAAACGAATAAATTGGGTGAATAAATTTAAACTTGAAAAGATGGAATTATGGTTAAACTAACATGTCATAAAAGTGGCAAAAAATATTTGAGGGCTCGTGAATTAGGATTTGTTTATTTCACGCTTGGATGCAGAGGGGTTAATTAATATATCTTTATAATTTATCTTCTATTCGTCTACAAAGAAGCAGGTAACCCCATCTACCAAATAACAGAAGGCCGATTACAGGATAATTGACTGTTTTTTTTGCGCCTCATCGAACCCTCTCTTATTACAGCCAAGGAATAATCGCATAATTACAGGCAAAATAAAAAAAATACGCCAGATTGCATTAACGGCTCGAGCTCATTCCAGCAGCGTGTCTAATCATTATTACCAAAGAAGACAAAAAAACATGAACACGTTTGTTTGAAATGTAATATGGCAAACAGCGGGGGAAAATATTATATTTCACACATTCAAAAAAAAAATATGAAGTCGTAAGCCATCTTCGGTGTGAATTGTAGTCAAATAACTACCGATTAATACAGTTGATTAAAGATATAAAAGTGTAATAACGTTATAGTTAAGGCCCATTATAATCTCCTATTTTTAGAAGCCAATAATTAAAATATAGTTCACCTGTAAGAAAAAGTATTTTTTGTGGGAATAATATTGATTTGTTGTGTATATGAATGTCTGTGTATATGCTACTTGGTACGAATCATATTTATTAGGACAGAATCATTCCTAAGGAGCAGCGCATGGTATGCTTATAATTTTGCAAAATAAAAATTATATATGGTAATAAGGCATGAGCAAATGGGGCAAAAAAAGAAAAATCAAACAAATTTTCCATCCCCTGCCCATTTGGTTTGGCATTTTTAAGTAGGGAATGAAATCCATGGCCCGGTTCCCACATTCACTCTCATTCATTCACCCACTTTTTCACTCCTGCAGGACACCCCTAAGACGGTGGAGCTGTAAAGAGTGGCAATTGATTGAAGGACTGTAATTATGCAGATTATTGCTAACACCAGAAAGTCTTAATTTTTCAACTCTATCCTTTGTAGCTTTTTTATTTATTACCAAAAAATTTGTAATTACAATTTAAATTTAATGTGATAGCATTTTTTACTCATCGCAGTAGTGTACAAATTTTGTCATAATGCATTTAATAATTAAGTAAATAAATAGCGTATATTTTTTACATATTTAACGTAGTAGTGTTGAAAATCCAAATTTAAGTATCCAGAATTCTAGAAATCTGAAGAAATATCTCCTTTGTAGAAAATGATATAAGAAGAAATACATGCTTTCATTTCCTGATTCCTCAGACTATAAATAATCGGATTAAACAATGGAGTCACTACTATGTATAGCAGGGAAAGGGTCTTGTTTAGCTTCATCGAACGTCCGTGCGGAGGAGCCAAATAAATGATAAACAGCGTTCCGAAGTAGGTACAAACCGAGGCAAGGTGGGAACTGCAGGTGGAGAAGGCTTTCTTCCTTCCTGTGTCCGATGGAATTCTGAGAATAGTACAAAATATACTCACGTAGCTTCCAATGATAAGCGTGAATGGGAAGATACTTAGACCGACAGCTATCACCATGGCTTCCATCTCAATGACCAATGTATCTGCAGAAGCTATCTGCAACATGGGAGCTAGGTCACAAAACAGATGGTCAATGATGTTCGAGCCACAGAATTGTAAGTTGCAGGTTGTAAAGGTAATGACGGACATCACCAGAAACCCTGTGAGCCAAGCCGACGCGACCAGCTGACTGCATCTCCTGGAGTCCATAACGGAAGAGTATCTCAAGGGGTTGCAGATGGCCAGATATCTGTCGACAGCCATTATTGTAAGAATGAGGCACTCGATACTGCCGGATGACGTATAAAAGTAGAACTGGGTGAAGCAGCCACAAATCGACATGGTTCCTCCTTCTCGCCATACAACGTTAAGCATGTTTGGCACAATATTGGTTGTGAAAATAATTTCACATAAGGAAAGGTTGCAAAGAAAAAAATACATGGGAGAATGGAGTCTTGAGCTCGATGTCACTAAAGCAATGATGAAGATATTTCCAGTTATGGTCAAAATATACACCACGAGGAAGAGAGGAAAAATGATGTTCCTCAAACGTGAAGTTGGCCAAATCCTAGAAGCACCAGTTCTGTGACCGCGGTCTGATTCTGCTCGCAGACTGCCTGTCAACGGAAATATGCAAGCTCGCTAATTTTAATCATTAATCACAATTTAAACCCCATTGCAAAAATACACTAAAAATCTTAATTCAAGATGGAGAATCTCCAAGAGACAGAACACATTTCGAAATATCTCACCCCCACTCCCGTTAACATTGACTGGTTTTCATACTTTCTCCCCAAAATACATTTGTGACTAGCAAACAAACCAACTTAGCAGACTAAATGGTCTCTTAACCAAACATGACCCCAAGACCCAAGAAGACATTTCCACAAACCTCACCTTCTGCTCTTCCACCCTCTACAGTGTAAAGGAATAGTAAAATACTGAATTCCATATTTTTGTAGTCAATTTGTGTATACCCTACGAAGAACCATATTTGAAGGCAATCAACTCACCATTGTGCGACTCTCCAGTCTCCATTCCGAATCAGTTGTTGGATAGTAAAGCAAACATAGTTGGCGGCTGCACCATTGCGCTACATTATGTGTTATCGTGTAAAATTTCACAACTTACAATGTTACGTTTCGATGCAAAGCTGTTCTAGAACTGGAATATCCCAGGACCGTTTTATAGCGTGTTCTGAAGGGACCACTCAACAGATCGTTTCAGGATAAGCCCACAGTGCATAATTATCTCATGATACCAGATGATACTGTAGTGTAAAGCAGATAATTAAAGGATGAAATGAAAATATCGGGAAAAAGGGAAAATAAAGGGTTTATTAAGTGATTCATTGTGCGTAAAGGCCAGCCCTGTTGAGCCTCTCCAGCCAGAAGAGATGAGGTGGCCCTGTATAATGTATAGTTAAATCAGTGAGCTGGATTTGAAGCCATCTTCTACATTATAAAGGGCCAGCTCAGTCTTGGTGCAGGACACTCACTGAGGCTGGTCATTCATACTGTATAGGCTTATGTTTCAAGTGACTTCTAACTAGAGGGCTTACATTTTGGACCAAATCCAACTCTGCATCCAAGTGGCCACATCAAAGTAAATCAAATATGAGTCTTCAAGGGAGATTCATATCTGATTAAAAAATCGAAGCTTCGAAGGGCCCTACTTCAACCATTTTTTTTGATATTGTAAAAAATGTACTTAATAACTTAAGTGTGATCGCAATTCCTATCTGTGTGCATTCCTGGCTTGTTTTCAATACACTTTTGCCCCAGAAGACTGACCGCCTCGGTTCACTCTTCCTGCTTTACGTGAGGGCCCTGAGCCTCCGCTATCCCGGGCATGGATGGGTTTCCCAGGCAGGAACACAATAAATGACTGTGACAAACAGTAACAACAGTAAAACGGTATGAGAATGTATTAAAGTATAAACGGCAGATGAAGTAAAGCAGATAATACTAGTCAGTGACTGACTAGACACACCAAGACCTGTCTATCCCTGCCCACCATCCACCCAAACCACCCCATCGCTGATGGGTACCATTTGGTGCACTGACATGTTGGGGCCCCATAACATAATCCAGAGGTTTAAAGCAACTTTTACTGCCATCCACAGAGAGGGCCGTCTAACTCTTTATTAATGTCTGCAATAGACAGAATGCCCTGTCAGCGTAACAGGGAGAGGATACTACTTATCGCTCAGATGTATTTAGCTGCATAGGCCTAAAAGAGGCTCCAGTGTCTGGATCCCGCTCCCTCAGCTCTGTCTCTCAGGGTAAAGCTGGCAGCATAGACTGGATTCCCACTGGATTCCCATTGTGCCACAGATTACCCTGGATCATGGATTAGAGGGTTCCTGTGGCTGAACTTCACTGCTGCAGCATGCCCTACCCACACTGAGACATAGATGTTGAGGTTGTGATACTGATTTAATATTTGAGGCTGGGAGAAGCACATGAAATACTAACAACAAAAGTTATGGCGGGGTAAAGGTGAAGGAAAACTAAAAGCTCTGGTACAGCGGACATTTGCTCTCAAGGGATCCATGTATAAAGTGGATATAGAGGCAAAAGATGATTGTTGACCTTATTTGCATGCACCTACCCAGAATCCCTTATGGTTGTGGCAGCACCACAATATTTATGAAGGAAAAAAACAAGTCTTGGCTTGTCTGGTGTCTGTAGAGTGCTTAATAGGGCTTCTGCTACTTTTAAGTAGATGGAGTTTCCATCACCTTTACCCACCTTAACTTATGTAATGGGATTTCTTGTGGTTCTCCAGCCCTCAAACATTAAGCTGGTATCACAACCTAAGACTCATAAGTCTAATTAAGGTTTTTGTTTTTTTTCTTTTTTTTTGCCCAAGACTGAGTAGAGGAGGAAGACATTTTATCCTGTGTTCTTAGTGCTTAAAGTCTGAGGTGTCTTTCTGAACCCCCAAGTCAGTTCTAGGTGCATTTGCAGTCTTGCATTATTGATTGGGAGAGGCTTAAAGAGTATTGGGCTAGCTATGCTTCACTCTGTTATTCTTTGACCCTTATGGGCTCAGAATATATTTTTTTAAAATCCATATTTTTTTTCCCCCCTTAACGTAATGATTTGCACTTGTTTGTGTACCCATGTGACTATTATTGTCTTTTTCTTGAAAACATTAAGATATATGGAAAGTGCAAACTGATTTTGATTTTGTCACGGATTCACGACATTGAGCGCCGCAGCGAAGCTGGACACCAGCTTTTTATTTGGGAGATAATGGATGTCTTGTGGCTACAGAGGTTCCCCTCCTTGCATTGGGAGGGGGAACAAGGAGATCCACCCTGCAGGCCTTCTGGCCCGGGGTCGAAGGAAGACAAGGCATATCCCTAAGGGTAATGCCTTGTTAGAAGAGTTACGGAGGTTCTATCTTCTGCTGCGGCTCTTAACTGAGCACACAGAGCACCCTCAAAGAGAAGCACGGCACCTCAGCCTTCCAAAAAAAAAAACAGCTGTCCTGGGCAGAGCTGTCTGGCTACTGCACCTCTTTCCCGAGTTTTGTCCAAAGGCTGTGGTACAGCGGGCATTTACTCTCAAGAGATCAATGTATAAAATGCATATAGAGGCGAAAGGTGATCATTGTTGACCTTATTTGCATGTGCCTACCCAGAATCCCTTGTGGTTGTGGCAGCACCATGAGATTTCTGAGGGAAAAACAAGTCTTCTGGCTTGACTGGCGGATGCAGATGTGTGCTTAATAATGCTTTTTCTACCCCCCTTAATTTTAAGTGAAAGGGGTTTTCCATCACTTTTACCTCACCATAACTTTGCCATGCATTTTGGGTCTGGACTGCCCTGATGTGTCGGTCTATTTCCATAAGTTAAGGTGTCTATGTTTTAATGGTGTGGGCGGGTAAAGGAAAAGTGATGCGCTTCCTGAGTAGGCAATTTTATTATAGGACAGGCTCCCATATATCGTTTTTCATGCGTTAGGTTGTTTAGGGTATGCCAGGGTATGTTCGTCCCTGGCTCACATCCCATACAGGGATGTTAACTGTATCATAGCAACGATGATTATGAGAGGCAGAAATGTACAGCTGTGGCTGCTGTGTTCTTCATGCATGGGAAGCTTACCATGTATTTTAGCCCTAGACTGTCCTCATGGTTGAGACCAACCTGATCTTCTATGTAATTGTGCAAGAGAGTAAAAAAAAATAACAATGTTGCTCTTCCAGAGAAGGTATTTTCCTATAGGGCAGGATGTTCCAGCACTGTTTTTGGTCTCAGATGAGGCTCCCATGTTGTTTTTCTTACTGTAAGTTATTCCAGATATGCTGAGATGTGGGTCACTGGCACACTGCCCCTAGAGGGATCTCAGCCGTAACACACAGATGAGCGCTATGAGATGCTGAATATGTATATCTTTGGACTGCAGTTTTGCACTGCCCTGATAGGGTAGACCAGTCTCATAACCTGATAGGGAGTTGGCCTCTGGAGTGGTGGAAGTAAGCAAAGAAAAATCATGGTGCCTCTCCCAAGCAGGTATCTTCCTTTAGGGCAGGCTACTTTAGCATTGTTCATTCTCGGTCTGAAATTAGGTTCTCACTTTGGGTTATTCAGGATGTGCACAGGCTTGGGTCGCTGGCTCATGGCACCTACATTGATATCAGCCATATTACACTGATAATGTCTATGAGTGGTTGACCTGGACTTTCAGTTAAAAGGATAAGAAAAAAAGAAATGCTCTGATCTGTTAATTTTTTGTCTGTCATGTGTTTTGTGTCTGATGTGCTAATTTAGTGCTTTTTGTTCTTGGAGTGAGGCTCCCATGTTGTTTTCTTCATGGGTCCCTGGCTCACTACCTCTAGAGTGATATCAGCAATATCATGCCGTGGAGCCCTATTTGCACTGGGTTATATTTTTTTGTTTTCATAGTCTTCAGATGTGTTTTTGATCTGGGATGCAGTGATGGGTGAGATCTTGTCTGTAATGGTCGAAAGAGAAAAAAAAAACACTCAGGTATGAGTAGGTATCTTCCTATAGGGCAGGCTGTTTCAGCACTGTTCATTCTTAGTTTAGGAGGCTCCTGTGTTGTTTTTCCTCGCCTTAAGTTAATCAAGATAAGGCCAGATGTGGGTCCCTGACTCACTGAACCTAGCGGGTTGTTAGCTATACCAATCTGTTTATGTCTGTGTGATGCTGAAACTTACATGTTGCTTCTTTATTCATTCTGTGAAGCCGTCTTGTTCTGTGTTTTGGGTGTAGTTTCTCGTGATGGTTGGGATTAGTCTAATATGCTAATGGTGAGATGTTCTTTGTGGTGATGTAAGAAAGCAAAAAAAAGGTTATGCTCTTTTGTAGTCGATATTGTCTTATAGGGCAGCTTACTTCAGCACAGTTACTCCTCAGTCTGAGATGAGGCTCCTGTGTTGTTTTTTTTTTCTTCTCACCTTAATTTATTCAAGATGTGCACAGACACCCTTAAGAAACATTGAATTATGTTGTTGTGTTCCTTCTGTGTTGGAGCTCTTTCATCAAAGGGAAAGTGCTGCAGTTTGTGGCTCTGATGTGGTCCTTGTTGGTCACCATACACCAAACCATCAATAAAGCAGTTTTCTATTTCATGTGTGGCTACAAAATGGGCAGAGTAAAACATGCAGTGATGTATGAGGAACATTGCAAAGAAGTGCCTGACATTCCCATCATGCTGAGAATGTTCTTTGTGCGCAATTGTGTGTGTGCATGTAACTCAAGTGGGAAAAGTAGGATATTTACGTCCAGTACAATTACACAATGCCCCGCTTGTACTCATACATGGGCACATTTGTAAGGGAGCACCAACCAGAGGCATTTAAGCCAGACCTGTGGTTACCTTGCGTGATCTACAAGCTCATCAGAGCCAAAGACACAATCCAGAACATCTCAGTTGTAGGCTGACCAACAGGCATGGATGGCCATTCAGGGAGGCCTCCCCCTTAGGACATTTATGCATGCCAGCGGGCTGTGCAGATATAGAAACTGCTCACAGTGCATTGTGGAGGAGGAGACTTCCCTTCACTTGTTCTGGCAGTGCCCGTTTGCACAGGCTTGGTTCAGAGCCCTGGAGCTGGATCTCAAGGACTCTATCGAGAGAAAATACCTGTCCTGTACATAACGGACTTTTTCCAGGAACACACATGGAGAGCGCCATTGAGGATGCTTGGCGTCTCATGTGCTGTGTAAAGGACGCTCTGTGGTTTGCCAGGAACCGCCTGGTGCTGAGGAGGGAGCAGGTCACAGTCCGTGACTGCCGCAGGCTTATCCACAGCCTGCTGAGAGACTACGCTCTCAAGGACAGTCTAGAGGCTGAAGACTAGCCCCATTCTCCTCGGCCCCCTTCCCCCCCCATTTCCCCAGGTTATGTTCCACTAAATGCTAACCATATGCGCCACGTCTGGGAATGTAATTGTACACTGCTTCTACTGAGCTTTCCGCAAACTGGAGTCGTACTGTAACGTGTATTGCCCTGC
>VKOC01000922.1:0-12263 GCA_009364415.1 Spea multiplicata | reverse complement strand
TAGCATGAATAAAATTTCAATATGACAATTTTTATATCAGTTTCTAGATGCTCTGGAGTTGTCTCAAAGCCCAATGTTACTCCAGTTAATGAGTGAAATTCTTTGTCGGGACAACAAACATTTTATGGAAGAATTATTTCAAATCAGCTTCAGAAAGGTTGTTCAAAGGTAACTTTAAAGAAACCGCATGCACATGATGCAGGGACACAGCGGACTATCCTTTTAAGATAGTATGGGCTTTAAACAAAACCTACACTATTATAGAGTACTTTTGTTTTTTTCTAGTAGTTTATTCTAGCAAACCCTTGGCCTTCTACAAAAATATCACAATAACAATAAAAATGGAGTTTAGAAAATATAGAGGCATGAGTAAGTATATAAAGGCTAGATTTAGCATTGGGAACAATTCCTTTACACATTTTCGCTTTGGAGCTTAAACACATACCTAAATTGATTTGGAAATGTCTAATAAAGTGGGAGTTTGTGGGTCATTTTTCTGGAAAGTTGCAGTATTAATGTGCCTACCCTCCTGCTTCTCCTACAAGAAGGGTGAGCTGGCCATGCACAAGGCATAGTAAAAAAATGGTGTCATAACTTTCATGGAATCTCAATGATTTATTTATGCAAGGGAAGATCCAATAGGTTAGCCCTTCATAATGCTAAGTGAAGTTGGTGAGTTGAAACTCTCCTGAAAACTCCTTATTTTTTTAAGTTTAGTGACTGGGCTACCTCAGCAGCTCTGAGTTCAGAGCTTTTGGCCAGACCTCCAAACTCCACCAAGAGAACAGATTGATTTTGTATTACTACTTATTTTAATCTGTAAGTGATGGCACATAGCATTATTCTGTCACTGGTATTGTTGTTTGAATATTTATTGTTATTGCTCAGGAGTGGTTCCAATAAGCAAGTTGTGTTCCTGGAGACTCTGCATAACATGTTCAAGAGTGAAGAGCTGTTATCAAACTCAACTCGGCAGTCTGTAATGGATCGCTGTCTCCTCACTCTCCTGTGGAGCTGCAGCTTGGAAGCATTACAGGAATTCTTCAGCAACATTATTTGCTCCCTAATGGACATGCTGAAGAGCAGGTTTACCAAGGTAACCTTCCTGTTTACATTATGAATCAAACCGATCGATACAGATTAACAGACGATTAATGCTTGTTTCTGTTTAAAAAGTTTCTACGTGAAACCATCTGAGGCACTATTAGTCCCACTACTTTTGATGGGACAGTCTGACCACCAGGGTTGTAGCTGGATTCTTTCTTGAGCTTACTACCAGGGAATAATGTATTGCTAGCACAAGAGCAAGCACCACTGATTGACTGCTGTCAATATGAAAGAATATACAAGGTTTTCGGTTTTCTATTATATTATTTTGGAATCTTTAAATGCATAGCAAATCTGAAGCTTGTGCCAAAAAATACAGATCTATTTGCCTATTTACAAATATACAGCTTTGTGTTAGTCATCCGTAAGATTGTCCGTAAAGGGAGAAATCAAGTGCTGTTGTTTTGTTGAAAGCAGTTTATTAGCAGTTTATAGGATGAGCATGATTTAGTGCACAACAAAGTCCTTAATATGAAACTGTCTCAACTTCTAACTCTTCTTGTAGGTGGCAGAATCCGTGTTTGAGACACAAGTTACTAAAAAAATGGGATATTACATGATGTTGGAAGTTCTCTTTTCTCGGCTATCTAAGGATGATATATATTCCAAAGAATCAAAAATAAACCATGCATTTGAGGGGACTTTGAATGTTGAAGGAAATCAGCTAACCAAGACACTCCTAAAGTAAGATATTAGATGGATACTTTTTTTGAGTTCCTTCCTATGTCATCCTTTTGAGACTAGCAGTTCTTATTTTACTGCTTGTATTAACTAAATATAAGCAATTTGAAAAGACAACCCGTAAAAAGTTATAATTTAAAGAAACATGGTATTTATGATGTTCTTCTACATGCTTTTATCACTTTAATAAGCAGAAGAATAACAATGAGAGGTAGTTATTAGACCAGTAATATTAATATTGGTTCACAACTTTCTAATATTCTTTCTTTTCCTTTTGTGTTTAGATCCTGCTATGATGCATTTACTGAGAACATGTCCGGTGAAACCCAGCTGCTGGAGAAAAGGAGACAGTATCATTGCGCTTCGTATAACTGCGCTATAGCGGTTGTGAGCTGTGTTTTTACAGAAAGTAAATTCTACCAGGGATTTCTTTTTACAGAAAAGAAAGAAAAGGTAATTACTACACAATGAAAATACCTGCAGCTCATGTGTTAGGCAGCTTGGGTACAATTGTTTCTATAGAGCTTTTGTTTTTTGTGTTTCTATAGGATTTTGTTTTTTCTTTTTGTCTATTATGTCTGCTACTTAAGTTGTATTAGTAAGATTAATATTGGTGTGCGTTTTTGTGTATTGCCAAATGTTAAGACCAGAGGGGGTGCAGTCCTAAAGCATATTTTGGGGTCCAAGTTTTTGGGGCTGATCTGCAATGATGCATGTTGAGGATGGCTTGTTATGGTGTTTTGAACTTGTTTCCTGTCCCTTTTCTCCCACACTTTAAAACTGTTGGGATCCAACCTGGAACTTTTTTTTTCTTTTTAGAATGTACTCATACTTGAAAACTTAATTGACCTGCAACGTTCCTATATCTTTCCGATAGAGGTTGAGGTAAGTAGCTTACTGCTACTGTATAAAATAGTTTCAGTGGCTGTAATTAAATGGCTGCATTTTATGGAGCACACTCCTTAACAGCAGTCTTTGCAATTCTAGATAGCAAAATAAATGTGGCGTCACTGTTCAGACCAGCTGTGCTGAATGTGGCAGTAATTATTGAGTACCCGGGAATCATTACCTTTATTCTGCTTAATTACTACTCCATAATACTTGCAAAGGTACTGCAAGTTTGCTGCAAAAATAAATTCCATGTAGCAAATATGCAATATTTTTTATATATTACTCTTTCATTAAGCCTTTTTTATGTAGTCAACTTTACTTTTTTCTTTGCATGTTTTATTATTTCATGTGTTTTCTTAATGTTCCAACTGCAGGTGCCTATTGAGCGAAAGAAGAGGTATTTGGCTATACGTAAGGAAGCTAGGGAGGCAGCAAACGCAAATTCTGGTATGACATTTACGTATATCATGTTTATTGTGTGTCAGCAGAGAGACAGTTCACAATATTTAGTATTTTTTCCGTTTCTTTCCTTTCATCTTCAAAAGATGAGCCCAAGTACCTGTCTTCCCAGTCATACATGGCAGATAGCAGCTTAAGTGAAGAAATGAGTCAATTTGATTTCTCAACTGGTGTTCAGAGTTTTACTTACAGTTCCCAGGCCTCACAAGCTGCAAAGATTACCCAGAGCAGAAAAAAGGTACAAATAATGCCATTTCTCATTGCTTTTGTAATGATTATGGATAATAGTTGTTGGTAGCCACTGTTTGTCTAACAATCCTATTGTGTCTTGAAAGGAGCTGACAGTTGATGTCCAGATGCAAGATGACACTATGGAATTTGAAATGGATGAGCTTAATCAGCATGAGTGCATGGCAGCCATGACAGGTTTGATTAAGCACATGAAAAGAAATGAAATCACACCTAAAGTTGCTGAGGTGAGTAAGTGAACCCGTAGGTCATACATAGCATACTGTTTTTGCAAAAGCTAAGACTTTTTGTACTGTTTCACATTTTTGTCTGAAGCTTTATGTTGTGATTTTTGTATTAAGGGTGTGACTCCACAAGAGCTTCCTGCATGGATGAAGTTTCTACATACAAAGTTGGGGAACCCATCCACTCCACTCAACATCCGCCTTTTCATTTGCAAGCTTATTGTAAACACTGAAGAAGTAAGTTACTCAGTCATTAGTTATTATAGGATAAACTTGTGAGAATTTAAAGAAACAGTGCCTAGATATTTAAGACCTTTTTAATAGATGTAATTCCCTTTATTTAATATAATAGGTATTATCCCTTAGTTACTGTATTACTCTTTATGACTTTTAAATGTATTTACATTTCACAGGTTTTTTATTATTACATACATATACATTGACGCTTGTTTACTTTACCCTTGAGTAAGGACAATAAAAGTATCTCCTGTATACTTAACACTGAGTGGGCTACTTACTTGTATACCCTGCATACATTGCCCTCTATTTTGGCAAAGCTTAGCAACATTTATTGGTTGTTTAGTGCAATATTGCCCTTTTTAACCCCTTGATGACAATTGATGTGCCAGGCACGTTTCAGAAAAACACCCTGTTGGCGACAATTGACTTGTCTGGGACATCATGAAATGGGTGTAGAAAGCCACCTAAAATGTAAATATATAAAAACAAAATAGGAAAAAAATGTAGTAACATGAAAAGATAATTTCCCACTGATAATAATCCAAGAATATATATATATGGCAGCTCTATTTTTATAATCTTTCATTTGAATTACCCATGGGGGTGTCTACTTGTATGATTTGATGGGGTAAATTGAATTGGATGGGTTCAGAGATGTCCCAAATAGGACATAGACACAGACTGACCAGATGTCAAAATTCCCCGAAAAACTACACACTTTTAAGATATGAAAAAGATATGGTTTTGAAATAGAAAAAAGCTTCTTGTACTTGCCCTATAACTTAAAAAACATAAACTAAAAATCATAAAAACATTGGGTATTTCTAAATTCAGGACATAAATTAGAATCTGTTTAGCATTTTTTTTAATTAGCTTTTGTAGATGAGTAAAATCAGAAAAAGGCATTTTTTCAATGTTTAGCATATTATCTTGAAAAAAACAATACATAGCTTGGGAAAGAAGAAAGTTAAACCTAAACACAGCAGAAATGTAAAAACGGCTCTGTCCTCAAGGGGTTAATTATGCTGTCGTGTTCTAGGTGTTTCGTCCTTATGCAAGGTTTTGGATAGGACCCATTTTACAGCTGACTGTATCTGGAAATAACGGAGATGTCGGCATACACTATATGGTGGTGGAATCTGTTGTTACTCTGCTTTCCTGGTCAAGTGTTGCAACACCTTCTGTAAGTACATGGGCTTCCTTTGCACTTTATAAAGACCTGCACTCCATAGAATTTACCCACCTATGTGAGTTTTTTTACATGTTTAGTTTTATTTTTTTTTTGGATGTGTGGTTTTAGGGGCTTCCAAAAGATGAAATCCTGGCTAATCGACTTCTTGAGTTTCTGATGGAACATGCATTTCATGAAAAGAGAGCAGTGTACCGGCACAACCTTGAGGTTATCAAAACAGTTCTAGAGTGCTGGAAGGACTGTCTTACTATACCCTACAGGTTAAATGACTCCTTATAATATTTATTATGTTAATAATCACGTGTATCTTTTTCCTACTTTCAAGGCTCCAACTTAAATCAGTCCTTGGTTTGTCTTAGATTCAAGGTAGATGTATGTCTATCCCATGCATGCTTTCATTTCCTCACTGTACAAAGCTATACCACTTCTGCTGGAAGGCAGTTCCACTTATCTGTTGTCCTGTCAGTCTTCATTATAAATAAAAAAATACATGATAAAGGATGAATACCCACAAATTCAGTCTTTAAAGTACATTATATTTAACGTATTAATCAGAGACGAACAGTTTCTGTGTGCCTGTTTGACTTGCTGTATTTATATAAATGAGTTGCTATAATATTATTGCCCCTTTGCTATGTCTGGAACCTGATGAAGCAAATTTTATTAAAAAGTTGGATCTTCTACTAAGTGTTTTCAATTTATTTTGCAGGCTAATATACAATGGGTTTTCAGGCACCGATCCTGATAAAAAAGATAACTCGGTTGGAATCCAGTTGCTTGGATTGGTTGTGGCCAATAATTTTTCTCCATTTGACCTAAAATGTGGCCTTCCCTTGGAGAAGTGAGTTGGAAATATAAAAGGAAATCTAATACAATGAATTATTCGAGCAGATAAGAATCCTATAACACATTGGAACATGGCTAGCAGATGTGTATAGACATATATCAATCGATAACACATTAAAAAGGAGTAATGAAGAGCACAATGGAATGTGCTGAAAATGTGTGTTTATACATATACGAGAACATGGAACAATATACTTACTCTTCTGAATCACAAACAGGAATATAAACATTAATATTTTATTAGTATATCTGTCAAAATTACCTTGACATTAATCCATTAAAGAATTTAAGCCTATTTGCTATGCTAACATTTATTTTAAAATAGTTAAGATATTTGTAGTAAATTATCTCATTCTGCCTTTTGTGAAGGCTTTGGTGATAGTAGGGGTTGTTTTCTGTTGCTTTGAAACCATGTGTCAAAGATTTGATAAGGTGTTGCCAATAAAGAAGGTGTTAGCTTTCACTAGGCCAGCGACAGAAGCCAAAGTGTTTTCTCTTCTGTGTTAAGTGCGGAATCCTGAAAGAAACGCAAGAAACAATTACTGTCTATTGATCTTCGAGATAACAGAATCCTACCCAAATAATGTTTTTTTTTTTTTTTTTTTTACTCTAGCTACTACCGAGCTCTGACAAATAACCTAGCTTTAACGAGATTCAAAGATGTGTATATCGCAGCAGCCGAGGTCCTGGGGCTTGTCCTTCGATACATCGCAGAAAATGAAAAAGTACGTTTTTGTGTTTTCCGAATGCCTTGTTTGTTTTCTGCACTTTAAACAACCTATGATTGTTGCTACACGTCTGTATAATGCATTAGTATTAGGAAATATTTGAAGGTTGGGATGTCTTTTAACTTTTTAGAATATATAAATATATTTTGTTTCCCAATATTATTTCCAGTTTGATCCATAGTTTTCCTTTTCTGTGGCAGGTAATGGATGGACCAGTTTTTACTTATGTGACAAAAGAATTAAAGCGACACCAAAGCAATAACAAGGAAGACAAATTTATCATGTGTTTAAACAAAATAGTGAAAAGTGTCCCGCCCTTCGCTGACAGGTACAATCATTTTATTAGGTTGATAAATGATTTCCAGTGCCGCAGTAATTACAGATCTAATCTTCTATTTTGATTCTCACAGGTTTATAAATATTGTTCTGTTCTTACTGCCAAAACTGCATGGCATTCTGAAGACCCAGTGCCTCGAAATTATTATGCATAGGGCCGAAGAAATACCAGATCTTTTTACTGAATTGAAAAATAGGGACTTCCGCCAAATTATGCAAAACAGGTGAGTAAGGAAGACGTTTGTATGGTATGTTTTTTTTTTTTCCATTTCTTCCATAGTGTCTCTACAGTACTGTAGTGTGACATTCTTGTTTAATGATTTCTCGTACTTACTAATATACTAAACAGATCATTATTTTATGGGAAAACATGGCAGACATCTTCATCTATGCTTCTGAACTGCATTATTTGCTTCAAATTATAAAAGTGTGAAATTTTGTTACATTTCAGAGATGACGAAAGGCAGAAAGTGTGCCTCGATATCATATATAAGTTGTCATCTAAACTGAGACCCACAGAACTCCGTGACCTTCTGCCGTCTATTACAGCATTTATCTCGCACCCGTTTCCTCTCTGTCGGGAACGCATGTACGACATTCTCATGTGGATCTACGATAATTATCGGTGAGTCGAGCAGCATAGTTAATACCCTTGCCGGTCTTACACAGAGGCCATCTAAACACAAAATGCTTTCTAAACTGAAAGGCCCGTTCATTAAAATCTGTGTGCAGTTATACATTAAACACATAATGCATGTGATCTCAGACACGGCACAGTTTAGAAGCTCAATGATGTTGGTGTAACTATACACAGACAAATCAAGATGCATGCAATTCTTATTGTGACTCCTCACTTTTTATTGGAACCTGTTAAAGACCTGTAAACAGGCAGCACCTAAAGGTACCATTATAGTTAATAAATCAGCAAGTACTTTAAAAAAAATTATATATATATATATCATCATCTAACCATCGTAATTTGTACTTGGTTGGTCTTCTCCTGTCCTTCTCCTTTGTCCTCATTTCCTCCATAGGTATACCAATATAGTTGGTTATAGGGCTGAAACTAACGATTATTTTCATAATCAATTAGCTGGCCGATTATTTTTTTGATTAATCGGATAAAAAAACAATATGCAAATTTTTCATTTATATATTATACCCCCCTATATGCCACCATGCCCCCTCATATGCCTTACACCTCCGATATCCCACTGTGCCCCCTGATATGCCTCATAGCCCCTTTATGCCACTGTGCCCCCTGATATAAGAAAAACTGACAGCGCTAAAATAGGCATAAAATATATGCTTTAATATAGACAAAAAAGAATACATAATACACAATACAATATATATATATGTATATATATGGACATCTCTATCTATCTATTTGAGATCGGATTATAGAAGGAAGGGAGTTTTTCAGTGCATTTATAAATCGATAAAAATCGATTCAACTAATAGATTATGAAAATCGTTGACAACGATTTTCATAATCGATTTTCGATTTTATCGATTCGTTGTTTCAGCCCTAGTTGGTTAAGCTCTCTATTAATAAAGAATACCTTAAAACATTTTATCAAGTCAGTAAATTGAATTGTATTTGCATGGATCCATTGTAAGCAGGGGCATATTGTTATACTACGTAACCATATTTATAACAACCTGGGGAATAAGTAGTGTTCTGAAACAAGAGCACATATTACATCTTTTATGCATTTCGTATTTGTGTTTCAGTGATCAAGAAAGCCAGTCTGATGATGATTCAGCCCAAGTTTTTACCATGGCAAAGGAAACGTTACATCAGGGTTTAGTCGATAATAATGTTCAGCTCCAGTAAGTGTGTGGAAGTTGTGGCACCGTAAGCAGAAGGGTCCAGCTGAAGGAATCTTTTTCTACCTTCAAAATTGTTACTAACATTTTAGCCTTCATGTGTGCCAACACAAATTAAATTGTCTTGGGAAGGTTGAACTTGATAGTCTTGTCTCTTTTCAAACATGTTAATTATGTAAACCAACTTGGTAGATTTTTTTTATTATATACACTATATGGACAAAAGTATTGGGGCACCTGACCATTACATCAACAGTGACTTCTTTGACATTGCATTCTAAATAGAAACTCCTTCAAACATGTCTTTATGGATCTTGCTTTGTGCGCTGGGGCACAGTCATACTGGAATAGAAAAGGGCCTTCCCCAAACTGATACCACAATGTGGGAAAATGTCTCGGTATGCTGGAGAATCAATTTGGAAGAATGTAATATGAGTTGATAATGAAATGTGTTTTCTGTTCCTCGAAAAGGCTTATGGTGAGAAACTTCTGGAGTGATGAAACCAGGTTACCGACCAACACCACGAGCCGCATGTTAGCTATTCTGAGCTCTATATACTCCACAAAGATTGAGAAACACTACCTGAGCCTTGCAACAAACCTCTTACTTGAAATGACCAGCAAAAGCCCAGACTATACCAGACAGATCTTTGAGCATCCGCTTTCAGAGTGCAAATTTCAGGTAAATAGATGCGCATGTCTGTTGGGCATCCATTTGATAAGTTAGTCTTTTCTCTGGTCAATACCTGCATACATTTATTAAACCTTTTTCTTGTGTAGGATTATGCGATTGACTCTAATTGGCGCTATCGCAGTACTGTTCTTACGCCTATGTTTGTACCGACTCAAGCAACGCAGAGTGGATACCGATCTGCAGCTCAGGCGTCTCCACCTGATCAGGAAACCACAGAAGGCCATTTAAGAGCTACACAGCAGAACTATCAGTTTACCCCAACACAGAATATTGGTATTCATTTTTCTACATAAGCTGTCAAGGAAAAAAAAGTTTTGTTCTTGTTTTGTATCTTTAAATGTACATGTCATTTACAATAAGCTTTAAACTTATAGACACTTAGGATGCAAAGGAAATGCATAGTCGGAAGACAGCAGTTGGCTTACTTCAGATAGCTCGATGTCAGGGGCACTGAAACACCCAGTAAACTAGGGTTTGTCGAAATGTCCCTACAGGGTTGGGTTACACAGTATTCTTGATGATTACAGCAAAGTAGAAGTTGGAATTTATAGTTTGAATATATCTAGGACCTTCGTTCTTAGGGATGCGGCGGGTGCTAATGAATATGATAATAGTAATATAGGAAGAATGCTTGAATCAATACAGTCTGTCCATGCTATATGTAATGTGATATTCTTTTGTGACAGCAGGTGAAAGAAGTTTATTTAACTGGCTTACTGGAAGCAGCATTGACACCCTAGCCGACTACAGCACAGATACGTATTCAGAGTCGACATCTTCAGCTCTGCTCTTTACCAGTAAAGGGAATGAAAAGAGGCGCAGGGTCCCTTTAAAACCAGTGGGGCCAAATTTCGGTAAACAGAGACTCAGACTGCCTGGTGATGAAACAGACAGCAAAGCCAAAGGTGGGAAATTATAAACCGATTTTGTATATTTCAACAAATAAATGCATAGTTATGACGCATACAAGTGGTCTTGTAATGAAATGTAATATGTTTATATACCCCTGTCAGAAACATATTGTGCCATATTTTATTGTTTAATGAATCACTGCATACTTTAAATAAGCAGCTGTGGTTTTTCTTAATTTATCGGTTTTGTTTCTTCTTTTGCATAGAGCACCCATCATTGCTTCTGACCTTGCTTACATGTATTATTTGCCCAGAGCAGTTTGCTGATAACCCCGCACAGCGTTTAAGTTTTCTCTTGTGTGTGGTTCAGTCATACCTACGCTTTCTGTCTTCAGTTCTGCTACTGAATGTCCAAGACATGTGTTTTCAATGTGGGAACTACAAGACATATGAGACCCTATGTCACGGATCTGGCTAGTCTGACCGACTACCTCCGCTGTCTTATGCTCCCTTAGCCCGGGATGCACACACTTTCCCCGGTTCCCCAACCACTAGCCGAGACTCATTAAGAACGCTTTATTGTACACAGACACAGGTATATATATCCACATAATCACATCCACACACAGAATGAGAAGTCTGAGTAACATAACCGCCCCCTTTAGCTGGGGGATTCAGGTCTCCCAGGAACAATAGGGGGGATAAAAGGATTAGCCTCTGATATCTTCCACCGACAGTCAGGCTGGAGCCCTGGCTGGGCACCCTGTGGAGATAATCCTGTCTGGTACACATAGTGGGGCAGGAGGATATTCTAGCCGCCCAGCAGTTCCAAAAGTAAAACCTGTATGTCCTGGTAATGGGCCTGGCGGTGTGAGCAGCAGAGGGCAACTTCTGGGTCGGGGCAATAGGAAAAAGGGGTATAACATAGAAACTGGTTCCAGGGGAACGGGTGGTTGGGCTGTATAATCCACTGCGGTGTGCCTGAAGGGACGAGTCCGTCACACCCTACATTTGCAGAGTCCTGTCTTGTGATAATAGAACCAAGAAGTCAGTTATTCCAGATTTCCTTCATAGTTTTTCCTAGACATTTGTGGTAGACGAACCTTAATTAAAACAAAGTAACCCGCAAGCAAGAAGGCAGTTGTATCACACATATGTTACAAAAACCATTGTTTTATAAAGAAACACTCCATCTTTTCTATTGTATATCATTGCCCATATGCATGTATATCTATCTATTATAATAAATGTGCCTAGAGTGGCAAGGTAATGGAGTCTGTCTACATCAGTGGCAGGTTGGAACGCTCAATATTCCCAGCATGAGGGGGTTAATTGCTGGAAGTCAGCAGGTAGAACCAATTAACCTGCACTGAGGTGTTTAACCCCTTTAAGACCGGGACGTACCTGGTACTTCCTGGTCAAAGGTCACCGCCAGACCGGGACGTACCAGGTACGTCATCGATGATGCGCGATCCAGCGTCGCTTTGAACGCTGGGATGGGGAGGGGTGGCTGCTAATGACTGCTGGGTGTCCCCAGCGATCCGTAGCAGCCACTCCCCCTCGATTCCGTGCACGTGATCGCTTTGCAGCGAATCACGAGCACTGAATTAAAATATTTTTTTTAAAAACTGCGGTCTTCAAGGGAAGACACAGTACGCAAAAGCTGCTCCTGAAGGGGTTAAAGGGCGGCTGTTAGAGGCATTAGTTGTCTGGAAAGTCTGGCCCTCAGACTTTATAAAAAAGGTACGGTCCAAACATACTGTGTTGTACTGCTACTACTTTGATGACTGGGACTGGATTAGCTGGCCGGTTAGTTGTATAGTTAGTCTCCAAGATGGAGTAGGGTTTTGTTTTGTTTGTTTATTTATACTGCAAAGCGCAATACTGTAGGGCTGCAACTAACGATTATTTTAATAATCGATTAGTTGGCCG